>VONZ01001552.1:0-127320 GCA_012976165.1 Labeo catla
TAAGACTCCTAAATAGATATTTTACCATATTTTTGTGTAACAAGTTATGTAGGAAAAGTAATAGATTAATATATGTCAAGAGTGCAACTTAAAAATTTACATCATAACATGAGTTCTGACCTTTGTCACAAAAGACTTTCTTCGTTACCTTTTTCCCTATCACACTTTAGAAATCATAAGAAATTATATATCAGTTCAAAACTTAAAATCTCAAAATTCATCCTTTGAAAGGCATTTTAAAATCAGACATTGCATTACCACGGAAAATGTACATCAAAATCATATTACTAAATGTTTTCATTCATGAATTATAATAATTTAAGTCTGGATAGTGCATTTTTATGTCTGTGTTCAAAAATGGGAGTGACAGTTAAAGGGTTAATGCTCTTTTTATACGTAAATTTGTTGTTGTTTTTTTACCACTGCAATACTTTATCTCCAATATTTAAAAAAATAAATAAAATAAAACAAAATAAAATAAAATAAAATAAAATACAAAATTTTAGTTGATTGTTTGTAATCATTTTATGTCACATGTAAACATGTTCATATATTACGGTTTATATTCTCTTTCAAATATGATATAAGTGCTTTAATAAAGTCTGTATCGTAGAATAGTAACTTGTTATTCTCTTTATTATTTGGTAGAAGTTCATTGCCTTTAGCGCTCTCCTAATGCTAGCAGCCTTACATAGTCGTCCCCATGTTTCCTAGTTCCTGAGTTTCCCTAGTTCCCTGTGTTTAGCTTTCTCGCCTGGTCATCTCGTTCCGTCTGTCTCGCCGTCTGCCTCTTGGACTTCTCGCTTGTTTCTCGGACTACCTCTTCCCTTTTCCCCCCCGGATTACGTTTGCCAATCTTCGACCCATGCCTGCTACACGGACTATCCCCACGTCTTGCCTTTGATACACCTGTTTGCTATATTGTTTCGACCCTCCCTGTTTTCACCATGTCTCTGTCTCGCCCCTTAAATAAAAGCTTGCGTTTGGATCCGCTCGCCACTCGCCTCTCGTCTCCCTCTCCACATTACAGACATAAAGTTAGGAGTTTTGTTTTTGAATTTTATTTGTATTTATCTGCTTCTACTACATAAGCTTTTAGGAGCACGATCAAATGCAAGAGAAAATGAAGGTCTGTTGAGGTTTATTTGTACATTAAACAACGTAACAACTCTGAAGATGTGTCCTCCTAATTTAGAGGTGTTCTTTATAAACTGTAAACCGTTCTATTTGCCCCGAGAGTTATCCTCTTTCATTCTTCTGTATGTGTACATTCCTCCGGACGTGTGTGTCTGAGAGCCGCAATGCAACAGCTGGCTGAACAAATTACTGAAACGGAGCAAAAGTACCCGAATCATTCTTGAGGATTTTAACAAAGCAAATCTCTCTTGTGAACTGTATATATAGCACATATGCATATTCAATGCTCTATGAACATTTTTCCCTTTTCTGTATATTTTTATTTCTACTGTTATTTACAAATTATTGTATATTCTCTCTAATATTAGTTTGTATTATGTTTGCATTACCTTAATTTTATGTATGTCTGCACTGTGTTTGTACTTTCTGTACCGGATGCACCTAACTCCTAAAATTCCTTGTGTGTGTGAACACACTTGGCAATAAAGCTCTTTCTGATTCTGATTCTAAAGTACTGTATATAATGCTAAAAATGTAGTGTAAATTCCAGTGTTTTCGGGGAGTATATTTGTTTATTTCTGATGATTCTTTTGCATTGTAGGGTCTAATTAGGTTGTGCTGTTACAGTTTAAAGAGAATACTAGCATCATATATGTGTGTGTGATATCTTCTGATATCAGCTGTCAAGAAAGTCTCACTCCAACCAGGTAATCAAGGTTGGCAGTTGGATGTTTTCAGATGCTACAGACCTCAAAGGTCTTTTCATTACATATTCCACACAAAGAATGTTTTTAATGCTAATTGTTTTTATCATGCTGATCATTTTTAGTAATTTTATTTAGTTAACATTATCTAAAACTAGAAATACATTTTTTTAACAATTATGAACTCTTTTAACTGTGACTTTTATAAACCAGCTGAATGAATGTATAACTGAAAATACGAATTCAAATAAATTCACATTGTTTATTTATTTATTATTACTATTATTTATTTATTTATTGTCACTAGAGCATATATACGAGTATCAGAGTGAAAGACCAGAATCCACAAAACACTACCTGCATAGTATACATGCAATGCATAGCATTCTCATAATATACATTATATCATGCCCCTTTTTACAATATGTAATGTAAGTCTCAGGTGTCCCCAGAAAATGGTTGTGAAGTTTCAGCTCAAAATACCCCACAGATCATTTATTATATCGTTTTAAAAATGCCTATTTTGAGTGGAAGCAGAAACAGCTGTTTTTGTGCATGTCTCTTTAAATGCAAATTTAAGTTGCTGCTCCCCGCTCCCTTTTCCAGAATATAGTTGTGCTTTTAGAGCGCGCACACCCCAAACACACGGACACGTAAGTTCCAACAATGCAAAGTTTCAAACATTGTCTAGAATAGTACAAGTTAGAACAGAGAGGGATTTAAGAAATAGTTAATCAATACTAGTACATGGATTATTTACATGGTCTTTACAAACAGAACACAGAATTTTTAAACTAGAATCCCAAAGTATTAAAGATGTTCAGCTTCACTGATTCCAAAACTGTTCTGTAGAATAAACTTACTATACTTGTTCAATTAGATGTATTGATTCAAACTTTCAATAGCTTCCTTTTTAGAGTATTTTCTCCATTCATCTGGGATCTCACCACTCCCCTCAAATGTTTTATTGTAGTATTTTTCCAGAACTGTCTGGAATCTGCACACAAACCACTTCCAGTAGGGCAGTTCAGAGTGATCAGGGGTAATGCTCCAGTCTGCATAAACTCCTCCTGCTCTTCTGTATTCTCTCCAGAGGACTTTGTCATCTGAGTCAATGGGGAAAAAATACAGATTGTTTTTTGCTACTGCTGATGTGCAGATATGAGCAGACAAGTTTGATGTTTTCAAGTAATGAATCCCATTCAGTCCAATACTGCGATGGAAAGGAACACTGTGATCTCCATCATGGTTTTCTATGGTGTTAGTGCAGATGGCTGCACAGAATGGACACTGAACCCAACAGCACTGACAGAAGTGTTCAAACAAAAGCTCATCTGGTCTGAATTTATAGTCCAACTTCAATGGAAATGTCTTTGAGTCAAATCTACTGGTGATGGCACACATTATAGCAGGAAGTTCTTCTCTTATCACATCTTTTAGGAGGTTGAAATTATTAACATTGCTAGTTTTAACTCCACTGAGGACGTTTTTAGAGAAGATTAGCTCATCTGAGAGCTGCTGTGTGAAACTCTTCAACCATAAATTAACATCTCCACTGCTGACTTCAACATATTTAGTAGATTCATGTGCTGCTTTCATGATGATCTGCCGCAACTGTTCAATGTTCTGCTCCATCTTGGGTAAAACATTCTCACTGAACTTATCAGTGATGTACCAACTGACTTCATCTCTGATGAAACTCTTGAAGTGATCTCTAGGATTATCGATGTAGTACATGTACTTGACAAAATCCTCTTTTTCTGCCAGTGTCTTCAGGATGTGTTTCTCCAGATTTGATCTGTTTCCATTCAGTGATTTACAGTTTGATCTCATTTCATCTGCCAAATCTCTGGCAGTCTTCTTGTAGACACTCCGCTCAATGGGCTCTTTAAGTTTTTGACAGATAATCTTACCAAAAATGGCAGTTGATGTTGCTCCATTCCGGTGTTTCTGGAAAATACTATAGTATTCTTCTCTCTTCTTCTCAACATATATTAAAGGATCATTGGCTTCTCTGAACATTCTGTGTTGGTCAGTGATAATATTGTTTGCTCTCTGACAGATGGAAAGAACCAAATCCATGAAGAATTGTTTCTTGAACACATATTTCACCGATCCTTTCTGATGCTCTCTTACTCTCTTCTTGATGTAATCTGTGAGTTGTTGAATATAGCTGATGTTGTAGCCCATCTTTGAAATGTTAAATGACTGAATCATTCTGTCTGTCTGCTGAGCAACATCTGTGACAAATGATCTTATTTGGGCTTCATCCACTGGAGACAAAGTATGATCATAATCGGATGTTCCTTTAGATTTGCTGCAAGCCTCTGTTATCTCTACATTTGTGGATTTTTTAAACATAACATACCGAGAATAACTCTGAACAGTAAAAATATTGTTGCACTCAATGTCATCTTTCATGTGGCTGGCAGGGAGATATCCCTCATAGAAATCACTGAGGAGGAGTTTGACATCTTTCAGTATGTCAGTGTCTTTGATTGGAGGAGTGTCTGAGATTATCTTATTCACACTCTTTTCCCAAAACAAATCAAACTCTTTCTTCAGAGTTTTTTCATCAATTGTTTTGTCTTTGAGCTTTAAGGCAAGTTCTTTGCTCTTTTCATAGAGACTGTTTTCATTATGTGTTCTTTGAGCATCAATCTTTTTCTTCAGGTCTCGCTGCTGAAGAATCACATTTAATTTCCTCTTCGTTTCTTTCACAATGTTTTCCTGAAGCTCTTTCATTTTGATTTCAAATGATGTTTTCCACTGAATCAGTATATTTGCATGTGTGTCTTTCTCAAAGAATTCTGACATTGATTTTTCTACTTCTTCAGTTGTCGTCTTCAGTTCTCTTTGTAAATCAGTTTCCTCAACATCATGAATTGTTTCATTTTCTATTTTGATGTATAGCTTGTTCTCAGCTTCCATCATGGCACTACGAAGACTCCATGACCACTTGCTGTATTCGGTCTCAAGTTTCCTGTAGGCTGAAATCTCCAGAGAATTTCTGAAGCTAAACACGAATCGTTCATTCAGTAAAGCCTCCCAGAAATCTTTAATTCGATTTTGTAAGTCTTTCAGTCTCATTCCATGTGAATTTGAGACATGAGATACAATAGTTTCCTTTAGTTGTTGAATATTCTCACAGTACTTTGGGTTTGGATGTGCCATAGGTGGGCTGCCCTCCCAGTGCTGAGCAAAATACTTTACATCATTCTGAATATCAAATCTAATGACGTCACTGAAACATCCTGCATCACAAACCTCCTCTTCAGCAGCAAGTTTTGTCATCTCATCCAGTGTCTCCTGCAGTCGCCTCCTTCCCTCCATGTTTTTCTCTCCAGCTGTGACGTCTGAAACGTTCTGATGCACAAACACACAGCTGGGATTCAGTCTGACCTTCTTCATCCTCAGGAAAGCCTGAACAACAATCTGAAGAATGTCCTGCATCTCAGATGGGTTTTCTCCAAAGATGTTGATCAAGGTCAGATTTGCAAGACCAACAACAAACGTGGCCAATTCATTGTCATGATCTCTCATTGATCTTCCAGCCAGTTCTGGAGCACAAAGACCCTCAGTATCAACAACTAGAATATAATCAAAGTTCATCTGTGTTTTCATCTCGTCTGACACTCTGACCAGCTGCATGAAAGCTCCTCTGGTGCACCTGCCAGCACTGACGGCAAACTGGAGTCCAAACATGGCATTCAGCATAGTGGATTTCCCAGAACTCTGAATCCCTAAAACTGACAGAACAAAGATTCTCGGGTCTTTCAGTTTCTGGATGAGTTCATCTATAACAGCAGAGATCCAGATCACAGGAACATGAGCAGCATCTCCATCCATCAGCTCCAGTGGAAATCCAGAGATCATCATCTCTGCTGCAAGACTCGGGAAAGAAGAGAAGTCAAACTCTAGGTCTTTCTTGTTCTTCTTTACTGATGAACATGATTCATAGATCTGATTGATCTCCCTCATGATGTGCTCCACACCAAAGGTTGCAGTTTGAAGATTCTCAGATATTCTGTCAAGTGCATCTCTGATTTGTTCAGATTTTTCATTGTTCACTTTCAGTTTTAAGGCTGTTGACCATTTTTCATTATACTTGTGATGTAGATCAGAAAGATCAGCTGATGTATATTCATCCAGGAGGATTTTTAGCCATTTAAGGAAAAACATATTCTCATGTTTATTATGTGAGATTATTTCTTTAATGAAAAGCTTCATAAACTCACTGATGTCTGATTCATGCTGCTGTTCACGGATTTTCCTCATTTCTGAGTGTTTTCTACTGATGTCTTTTTCTGTCTCATCTTTTTGAGGTCGATGTAGTTCTTTGTTCTTTTGACTCCACTGATGCCACAGTTTCCCCTGATGATGCAGAAATGATTCTTTGATTTCTATCAGATCTGTCTTCTCCAGTAAACGTATCATCTGCTGTGCTGCTTCTCTTCCTCTTCTGCAGTCATCATTATCTTCCTCATCTACTCTGATGTCTGAGTGTTTGGACACATCCTGAAGTCTGAAAGTGGAAGATGACACTGAGAAACAAGAATTTATAGCTTTTATGAGTTCTTCAGATACATCTGACTGATTTCTAGCTTTTAAACCAATTCTGTATTTTCCGTTCCGTGTTTTATTGAGAGATGAAACATCTTCAGTAAAAAGACAAATGAGTGGCTTTGAACCCTTATAGAGCTCATCAAGTTTTGTCATGCTGCTGTCATTCCTCTTAAGTTGTGGTAGAAAAACAACATTGACTGAGGCCATTTCAGTGAGGATCTGCAGCTGTTTCTCATGTTCTCCTGCATCACCGTGTAGATTACAGAATGCAACACAGCCAGTGAATTTATCATCACATGTTCCAGAGGGGCAGTACCACACAATCTCCACCACTCCATCCATCAGGATTCTAGTTCTACTGCTGCCTAGGCAGTTCCTGTGGAAGAACGTGTTGTGTCTCTCATTGATCAGACTGTTCATCAGCTGAGATTTGGATGAAGACACAGAACCAAACCTGAAGAAAAACACCATTGGAGTCTCTGCCTTGTAGATTGGCTGGGTTTGACTGATGATTTCATTGTTGGTGTTTCTCATCTTCCAGCTCTTGCTGATTTGTCTGAATGTCCAGAGAGGAAACTCAATCTGTTGTGTGAATGGATCAGGAACAAGCAGAGGCAGAGCGTACTGACACTGGGAAAGTTTAGTCACCATCATCTGCTTCAGGAAACCATCAGCACAGTGAAACACAGCCATCTGAACATCCATCGGGTGAATAGGGTCAGATGTTTTTACTGTATCACCAGGCCCACTCATTTCACTAAAAAAATCTGCATCAGCCTTGTATTCATGTGAATCATTTGTGTCTTGTGTGTGGCTAAGTTGATTGGTTTTAATATATCTTGCTCTGTAGTCCACCATCAGTAGCTTTTGCATAAAACTCTGAATCAGCTGCTCCACAGGACAAGATTTATGAGACATAAGTGAATGTACAGCTAACTGAAGAAAATCACCAGCTCTCAGTTTATGGTTTCTGCTGCTTTCAAGATGTAGTTTGTCAAAGAGATGCTGTACTTTTTCTTGAATTTCCTGTTCTGGTTTTGTATTTTTGAGTTGCATTTCCTATAAATGAAACAGCATAATTGTTAAGCAGGTTCCAGAGAAAAAGCTGTGAGCAGCGTTCACTGGTGTATGGCTACAATTAATGGAGTTGTCCAGTGCACAGCACACAGAAATTTGTAGTTGATTATTGTCATTATTGATTATTACTGGTTTTATTGGTTATTTGTTGTGTTCCTATCCTTGTATATTTTCATTCATGTGAAAAATTCACCAGCCAAACTTTGGTCAAATGAATTCAACAGCTAGGAAGACCATTTTGTCTTGAACTACTAAATGACATTTTTTAAATGACATTTGAAAAATTAAAACTAGTCATTTTACTTTTTATTTAGAGTCAGTTGAATATTTAATTGTTTGTGATATGTTGCTAGTGTTTGACAGTCTCTTTAGAAGTGATGATCTCAAACACCAAACACTAACTCTAATCCCACTGTACTGGAAGGGAATTTAGATATCTATATGAAAACATTTATATATTGGATTTGTGAGGCCAGCACTTACCTTGTGTCTCTCTCTTGAAATGGTGTCCTCTGTACTCTGCTTATTGATTGTCAGTTTATCTTTAAAAGAAAGAAAGAAAGAAAGCAGAAACCAAAAAAGTAATTATATTCAGTTCTCTAAAGTGATTGAGGGACAAAGATAATGTGGAAAATATAACAGTAAACATATTAGTACTAGGGATGATATACATTTTATACATTTTGTAAACTGCTGGTTTATTTTTAGCTTAATTGGTGTACAATCAACTTCTGAGTAAACAATATATTTTCTGTTCACTTATTTCTTTTCCTCGTAAGCAGTTTCTTTTTCTACCTTCAGCACATGCTATTTGTAGGGCTGGCAGTGAAGGAGTGTATTAGCTGTGTGAATGCAACCTCATTGTGCATTTACTGTTCGTCTCTGGACTGTTTAGTCTGGCACTGAGTTTGCAATGGACTTGGAGTGGCAGTGAGTGAAAAACAGTTGATCCTCTCTCCTCTGTTCTGTCATACTCTTCACTCCATCACCCATATCTCATCACCAGATGTAAATAGTACCACTGACATTTTGTGCTCCACTGTAACATCCTGTCTAAATGGCATCTATCCTCTCTCTTTAAGCCATCGTCCGCTCTTTCCTCCAACCTCTAGTTATCCGAGTTTTTCCATGAACAGCCCTGCTGAAAAAAACAGCTAAAACCAGCCTAGGCTGCTTGGCTGGTCTTAGCTGGTTTAAGCTGGAAGTAGCCTGCTGACCAGCTAAAACCAGCCTGACCAGCCTAGCCAGGTTGGGAGACCAGCTAAAACCAGACCAGCTACTTCCAGCTTAAACCAGCTAAGACCAGCCAAGCAGCCTAGGCTGGTTTTAGCTGTTTTTTTTCATCAGGGAGGACCAAACTGTTTAGAAATGCATCACTAAAATGAACTAAAACTCAGAATACACAACACAGAGACAAGAGAGATGTAGCTATAGAAAGTTTGATATGTCTACTTTTAAAAGAAGTAAGTTTTATCAAAAACAAATATTCAGTGATAAAATAATCTGTATGAAACCAACACAATGTCCAGTCTGTCCTATGGGACTTCATTCTTTTTTATTTGATCACGCCCACAAGCTACTTTCACTTTTTATATTATAATCGTCCATGACATGTAAACGCCCACATCACCATAAACAAAGCAGCAAGACCTGGCTTCATTGTTCATCTCGGCTACTTGCATCTTGTTTCTGGAAGAAGACAGGCTGTGAGGAGTAAGATTTATATTTACCTCAGAGGAAGCGACGCATGGTGGGATCCAGCAAAGGAGTTCATTTACATGAGTAAGTCTTTCTTTTATTACCCTATTGCATTAGTTGTTATTGTGTTACTGTGACATATCGTTTACACATTTTCCATCTTACAGCCTGCCCTGTAGACCCAATCCCCTCACACCTGCAGACAATGGCTCCTTCTCATTTACCAGCACTAATACACATCTTCAATCTCTCTACTCAGGTGCATCCCTAATGCTTTCAAGCAGACTGGGACTGATTATACAGGCACTTGGTTTCTCCTGCCGTTACTATGCTAATGACATGCGGCTTTATTTTTCATTTCAACAAGATGTTCCAACAGTAGCTGCACAGATCTCAGCCTGCCTGCTGGATTTCTGAGAAAATCACCTGCAGCCCAATCTAGTGAAGACGGAACTTATCCTTTTCCCTGCCACTATGCCACACAGCATAATTTTACCGTCCAGTTACAACATGAGGAAGATCAGGCCCTTTATCATCGGTCCAAAAATTTTCAACCACCCAGATCCATCTTTTCTCTGAAGTGAATGACTTCTGAACTGACAACATTAAGAGTAAAAATCTATGTACACAAAAGAAGAGAAAGATCTGAAAACAAAAACACACTACTAACCGCTTTCATTTTCACTTTTTCGTATATATTGTCTCTCTCCAGTGTAACACTGCTGTTGATTCTTGGTAAACATAAGCTTAATCTTTGTTATCAGTTGTTTCATCTCAGATAGGTCTTTCATAGACTTGTTGCAGGTGTGATATCTTCCTCCACATTTCTCCAGCAGCTGTTCCAGAACAGAGTTTTTCTTCATATCATCATTTAGAGTGGCACACTCTTGTTCTCTCTCGTAAGTGAAGAGAATCATCACAGACTGAAGAACTTTGTCACCAAACACTCTCTGTAGCCATCGAAGACCCATTTTATCAGCATCTGTTAACTGGCCCAGTCGCACAACAAAGATGAAGGCATTGATTTCAATTTTATTCACTAGTTGACCAATTTTATGATCTGCAGAGGGCAAGTTTAGTGAAGTCTCATGTAAGTCAATCATGTTGATTACAGAAATGTGATGTTCTATCTCCTTCTCTGAGGGAACAATCCTGGATGTTTCTGAGATTTTAATTGGCTTTTCCTCTCCAAGTAGAATGTTTTTAGGTTCAGACTGAACAGATGCAGAGTTTCCAAACACTACAACAGTCAGAGGTGACTCATGATCTAAAGTGAACAAGAAGAAAAACCCAATTTTAAAACACACAATAAATAATCTGATTTATTGCTGCAAAGTCAGATTCATCTCTTTGAATTGATTCATTTTAACCACTTCAGTGAATCATTTAGAAAAGGGATAGGCATCGTTGGTCCCGGAATGCCAGTGTTCTGCAGCGTACCTAGCTGTAGCTTTAGCAATTCTGAGGACCTTGATTAGCTTGTTCAGGTGTGTCTGATTAGGGTTAGAGCTAAATTCTGCATGAAAGTGGCACACCAGGACCGACGTTGCCTAATAAAAACACCACTGCCCCTGTACGGTCAGTTCTGGAGGCGGCTTCTGTTGGATCCACTTCTCTAGTAGCCTTATTGTGTTCTAGACTACCATTTACACAGCCCATCTCTATCTTAACTTCTAATCCAGTTGTTATACATTCAATTAAAATCTGGAACCAGTTTAGATGGTCTCTTTCCCTAAAAGATTTATTACAGGCTGCACCAATCAAAAAAAAACAAAAAAAAAACAAAACATGTTTGTCCCATCAATGATGGATGAGGCTTTTGAGGCTTGGACAAGAAAGGGTGTGATCTCATTGTCCGATCTTTATATTGATGGAATCTTTGCCTCCTTTGAACAGCTGGTACAGAAATATGACAATCCCAAATCACACTTCTATAGGTACTTGCAGCTCCAGAATTTTGTAGCAGTGAATTCCAATGTTTTTTCCTCCCATTTCTTTATTACCCTGGTGAAAAAACCAGCATATGCTGGTAGGTATGTTTTGATGCTGGTTTAAGCTGGTCCTTTGCTGGTTTATGCTGGACCTTTGCTGGTTTATGCTGGTCATGTTGCTGGTCAAGGACCAGCATAAACCAGCAAAGGACCAGCATAAACCAGCAAAGGACCATCTTAAACCAGCAACAAAACATACTTAACCAGCATCCCAGCAACAAAACATACCTACCAGCATATGCTATTTTTTTCACCAGGGTAGACTCAATTTTTGAATGTAAATCAGTCACGAACTACTCAGCATTCATGATTCAACTCCCTTAGACCTACTTAAAGATAAATGGGAGACCGATTTAGATGAATCAGTGGGCCTTTTTCACGGTCCATGTTTGAAAACCGAAAGCATCCCATAGTTGTGTAAAATAACTTCCGCTGTAGTCTGTATGCATGGCAATGCCCATAGCACAGGATGGTTATGATTTATTAATGAACAATTCATCATAGATGTTTTATCAAAACATATTAAACAGTTTCAAATCGTAGCATAGAAACAACACATCACATTAAAGAGCAATAAAACTGGTGTTTCAGCATTCAACTGGTGTTTATTATGATAACAATATTACATTGCGCAATAATAAAAACAATAACATTAAAAATAAAATTAAAAGTGTATATTCCGAGTATTTCTCCAGCAGTAACGTGGTCAGTGGTCAGTAACGTTATCAGTTAAACTCTTTTTCACCTTAGACAATCCCCCTACTATATGTGTAAACTTCCATTTTAACGTGAAACATGTAAGACAGCCGTTTGTGTTGTCAGTGTTGTGACAGTCATGAGATAACTGATGAGAATCTGTCTGCGGCTGCACACGTTACTGCTGGAGGAATACTCGGAATATATATATCTACACATATATATATATATATATATACGGTCTCCGTTATATTTTTAATGTTATTGTTTTTATTATTGCGCAGTGATTACTACGATTCATCTCCGATGTTGTATTTACAGTATAATGCTATTCAATCACTGCGCTCAAATCTGGAAGATTAAAGTCATTTAATGTTGTTTTTGTTGTGTGGTTTCCCTGCTGTTCCTGTTCGTTTCTGTTCCCTTGTATGGATTATATTAATAAAGTGCGTGTTCCTGACTTCCTCGTCCCTACTCCGCCTTCCCGCACACGACGCCTGACAGCTATGGGCATTGCCATTCATACAGGCTGCAGTGGAAGTTATTTTACACAACTATTCGACGCTTCCTGTTTTCAAACGCGTACCGTGAAGAAGGCCCATCTCAGAAGGAATCTCTATTGGGATATTTTATAATATCTGGCAGTTTTTCTTAACCTTTGTTGACGAAATGGAAGCAGACAATATGGTAATGTGAAAGAAAGAAGAAGGAGGAAATAAAGGAAGGAAAGGGAACTTGTATTATATGTTTATTTTATGCTTTTTATGATTTTCATTACAGAAACAATTTTTAGTGATGACAATTTTTGTTGTCATAAAAACCTTCATTACAATACAAAATAAGTGTCTATAGTAAATATTATGAAAACAATAACTTTGATCAAAACAATTATATTGTTCATATATTATAACTGTTAAATAACCATTTAATAAGTCACATAATAATCAATTATTACTGCTTAAAAATTTTATTCGAAAATTAAAGCATGAAATAAGATACTGCATCAGTGAATTTGTGTTTAATGTGGGTATATTATCAGTAAACTAATCATTAAACATAATCATTCAAAAAATATTTGTCCATTTAATCTTAATGTGATTCAGAGATGAAGGTCATAATACTAGTGTTGTCCATACGAGGGAGCCACAGGATAGCAAATCCTTCAAGATGTCAGTTTACACTTTGAAAATGTTTAGTTTAAGTGACTAAATAAAAAATGCATATAAGTTAATTATATTTTCATAAACTTTAATAAAGCCTGAAAATAGAAAATAGCAAGGGTCTGTAGGAAAGTATTTTGAAAACTACAACTGTTGTAAATTTTTTACAGTGGGGCAGTTTAAGAATACCAGACACACAAGTATTCTGGCTCTTTTGCCCCAAGGCTGCCCAGGCTGGCTTTGCCAAGCCAACTAAAAAGTTTGTCTTGATGAACATTTTTATCTAATTGTTCTTTTACTTCTGAAACTAGGTTCAAAACAAAGGTTCTGTCATGGCTGTCCTAGTTCCCTGACCTGAACCCTATAGAAAACTGAAATGGAGAGAGTTTAACATGGAAATGGGAATCTGAAGGGTCTGGAGATATTCTGTATGAAAGAATGGTCTCTGATCTCTTGTCAGATGTTCTTCATACTCATCAGGCATTATAGGACAGACTCGTAGCTGTTAAATTGGCAAAAGGAAGTTGCAAAACTTATTTCAGATGAAGTGGCCACAATTAATGGCACTCTTTTACTCAATGAGATTTCCCTTCCTTTCCAATTTACTTTTATGAATGTTTAGGGTTTTGTGTGTGTGTGTGTGTTTGAATAAAAAATGTAAATGGTTAACAGTGCAGATTTATTTTTACAGGCTTCTTTGTTCATATCTACTAAGGGTGCCAAATAATTTTGACATATAAAGACTGGAAAAACAACATTAATCTAAAGTTAAACCTGCCTCCTGGTAGGTTTAATTTAAGCCTCCATTTAGTCCTGCAGTAGCTGAAGTCTTCCCCCAGGAAATCAGCCAATTCAATTCTGGACTAGATCAAGTCTAAGACTAGGGTTAAAACCTTGACACAGAAAGCAGATTTATGTTAATCTGGTTCAAAGGGCCATTTAAGCCTAGGACTACACTGTAACAAATTTCTGTAGTTTGAACAGCATTATTACTGTAAAATGAACAAATCCATACGAATCATGGGTAAAACTACAATAGTGGGAGGTTTTACAGTAAAATTATATTTTCCTGTGAATCATAGTACAGTAGTTTTGAGCAGTATTTTTCTTTCAGATGGATTAACCGACACAATGCAATTTTTTTTTTTTTCCAAAGTTTCTCATTATTTTTCCATAATTAACCGGTAAGTGCGTGAAATTTTGATATATTTTCATGCCTGGCAACATTTTATTGCTAACATCATTTCGGTAAAGGACTGACACTGCTGTATAAAAATGAATCTGGAATTGTGTCTGTGTATGTTTGTGGATTAGCCGTTTGAAGCCATCTATGTTTTTCTCTTGTTTTTCACTGCGACAACACTGTCAACACTGTGAACAACATAAGATCTGGTGTTTTCAGTGTAATCAGACAGATGTTTTTAAAACTTATTTTGATCAAAAACTTAAAAAATATCTTTAGTTTAGACACACAGACATCAAGAATCAGCGTGATATTCACAGCAACGGTAACCATCAAAAAAGCATGTTGTAGCCAATCAAAACTCATCCATAGCTCCTATCATGCATTGCAGCATGAATAAATTATGAGCAGAATTGTCTTTGTAATTTCTTTATTCGTACTATTTTTTTATTTGATGTTTTTTGCTGTTTTTATGTGACTTTTTAGTAGCTTGTTTCAGAGTTGTACCATTGGTGACATTTATGTGCTGATAGCAATTACAGTACTGTGATTAAACTTACAGTCAGCATACTGTGGAATATATTACAGCAACTTACTTGCCAATTGCTGCCAGCAAGTTACTGTAAATTTCACAAAAATCTTTTAAAACTTTTAAAATCCAGTCTTAAGACTAATCTTAAGACTATAACTTTTCTAACTGATCAGACTCCAACTGTCAAAATCCCAGATTCCCTTGAGACTCAATCAAGCTTCCCTTCTATGTACTATTTCTAATCCATTGAGACTCATTCAAAGTCATCTAATATTTCTAATAATAACTGTATTTCACTAGCCAAACCTAGCAACTAGCTTAAGACATGCTATCGATGTACTAATTCAAGCTAGCGATGTGATAATCATGGTGTCAATGTGTTTAAACATGCTAAAATATGATATCAATATAGTAATCATGTTAACAACATGCTAATAACATGCTAATTATGCAAGAAACATGTTAGCAACATTATCTATCTCACAGACATTGAAGTTTAAAGTAGTTTTAAAGCTTAAAGCTTTGTCTTGATGAACAAAGCTTGAGTCCTATTATATGAACAGAATTTGTCTTGACGAACTGGGATCCATACTAAAGCACCACGGGTGCTGCCCCTTCCATTGTCCCTAGCGAGCCTCCTGTTCCCCCTTTCTAGCTTAGGCCACTGCGAGGTTGGGTGAGCATTACCTTTCTGATCACAACCCTCCAGCTCAAGTGAACCTTCCATTCCTTCCCGATCTTCATACAGAGGTTGATGAAGGCATGGAATAATCCATTTTGGTCATGCATTCATAGATTCCAGCATACTAGTTATGCTAATATTGAGGAAATGTGCGAAAATGCACATGTGCCTATGTGCGAAATGTGCTGTATGCCTCCTATAGAAGAGACGCTTGCGAGCTATTTCTCTATGGGTGAAACATTTTCTTTTAAGGTTCCCTCCCTACCATCCGAGCCACTTCAACATACATCTCGCTTGAATAGCAGGACATACATAGTAGTAGGTCAGGCTGTGGCATCGTTGCACACAATGGCTGTGCTTCAGGCCTATCAGGCTGACCTGCTAAAGGACCTGGATGAAGGTCAGGGGCTTTCTCCTGATGAGATAGCAGAACTCTGCCGTACCACAGACTTGACTCTCGGTGCCACCAAGCAGGCCGCCACTGCTATGGGCAGATTCATGGCGGCCATGGTTACGGAGAGGCACCTGTGGGTAAACCTGGCTGACATCGGGAAGAAAGAGAAGGGCTTTCTCTTCCCGGATTTGCCTTCTGAGCTTTTCGGTAGTTCCGTTGAGATGCTGATAGGCGCATTCTGCTGCCTTTAAAACCTTCATTCCTCGAAGGTCCAGGTCTGAGCCCAAACAACAGAGGGGTCCTGACACAGAAGGCTAGTGTTGCATCCCTCGCCCCTCCTCCACCTGCGGGTGGCTCTAGGAGATGGCAAAGGGAGGTCGGGAAGGTGAACCAGATAAAGCGTGAGAGGTGATCCAGATAAAGTGTTCACAATGCTCTCGTCCAGACCAGAATAAGGATTAAACATCTCACCTCCCTCTAGGGTTTGTACATCTACCCTTCCCTTCCCTTCCTAATTCCCCTGTGCTATGTATGGTTGGTTTTGTGTGCCCTTCCTGTGTTTTAAGTTTAGAACCCCTACCAGTACCTCCCTGTTGGTCACGGGACCCAGATTGCTGCTGGATGCCTTTTGGAATCAATTCTGGATCTGGTCTGGATGAAAGCTTGCCAGATTTTGCAACCAAATCACTAGGTACTACGGAGATAGTCTCCTTGGTCGCTGGGTCCCCAATACATCATTGCAACCCCAGGGCCAGTTGGTCCTTCTATTCAGGTAACCTCCAGAATGGCGTGCTCCCTCACACCCTGATGGCGTTGCTCTGAGAGCTGCCTGTCTAGGCCGCGGTACAGATGTCTTACCATGAGGGGCTTCATGGAAGCTAGTTTAACCCTAAAACTCATGTGTCAGAGCTTCTATCACTGAGCTGTAGAGCAGCTTTGCTTTCTATTTCCACTCTGCCCTCACGGTTAACAGTGAATTGCCACTCTGAGGAGTTGGACAGAGCTCACTATCCTTCCAGAGGTGTTTCGGCGGAAACCCTTCCTAGGCTGGCTCTGAGGAGCAGCAGCTCTTCAGGGTTTGGACCTGCAGGGTCTAGCGCCACTGTGGGTTACACTTAGGAGGCTCCCTTTCCTGGGAGGGCTAGCCTTGGTGCTTGCCTCAGCTTCATGACTGAGGGCGCTGATATTGATCGCTGCAGTGCTCCCCTAATGAAATAAGATTCTCTTATGAGCACGACTATTCCCTGTTGAGCAATCGACTTTCCTCTTTTTCTGAAGAGTTGAATTTCTCTGCTCTGGGGGCATCCCACTCATTCAATATTAAGCGCTGCAGTGCTCCCCTCATGAAATGAGGGTCACTTTAAGCACGGTTTTTGCTCCCTGAGAGCTTAGAACTTTCCTCTAAGCGGGAATTGTGTTCTCTGCTTCCCAGAGCCTCATGAGTCGACATCAACAGACTGTTGGACCCTCGGAATGCAGTGTGTCCAGAACAACAGACCTCTACTGAAACAGTATCCTCGGATTCCAGCAGTGCTCATGATAGCTGGGCACATTCTAAAATCCACATTGTGGTAAGAACGCACACTAGCATCTTGTGTTCTTTCTAAAATCCTGCATGGTAGGGAGGTAGGGATTGTGCGTTCAACCTTTCTCGAGTTTGGATAGGCCCTGGTCCCTTGGGCCACACTCGACTTATGTATCCCTGACGATACTTCTGAACAAGGTGGTGATGCCACAGGCTGCCCGGTCAGCTTCTCGAGTTAGGTCACGCAAAGCTGGAGGTAAGCCCCTGGCTGACAAGCTGAGGTCTCGGTTGTTGCCCTAGACAACTAGCTATGTCCCCTTTTGCTTCTGATTCCAAGCCTGAGCTCTGCCCTGGGGTCAGGCTTTCGCAGCTCAACAAGTGTTCTTGGGTGTATAGCTCAGGCCTTTGGCCGAAGGGGATAGGTCACTGTCAGCCTCTTGGATATCATTGGGGCAGCCCCCTCACCTTGGGCGGAGATGGTACTTAGTGCTTGCCTTGGTACTTCGCTTGCACTCCTCTCAGCATGACAGCGTGAGTATACCATTCCCCATAGCAACCCCTAGAGGACGCGGTTTGATGTTCCCTCGAAATGGGATTGTCTCAGGTTATGCATGTAACCATGGTTTGCTGAGAAGGGAACGAGACACTGCATCCTTTAGCATCGTCTGCATGCTTCAGACTTAATCTTCAGATGAAGAAGTGGATGATGTGTTCTACCGGCATCGTTTTATACTGTGGTCGCGCTGGCCAATGTTATTGTCGTTTTGAATGCAGGCTTCAGACATGGGTCACGAAGAAGGCGTTCCCCATAGCGACTCCTAGAGGGCGCAGTGTTTCGTTCCCTTCTCAGAGAGCCATGGTTACATACGTAACCTGAGATGTGTAACCTTTTTGTGCACAATGGACATCAAATGCACCAGTATTTTGATACAAAAACACACCAGTCTATAGTAAGGGTAGTCCTGACTCTGGAAATCAGTGTTTCCTAATAACTATGATTTTCCTAATAAATCAAAAATATTTTGTGCCTGAATCCCAATATCGTTTGGAAAGCATGTATTACGGAACCCCTAAACGGAATAAATATGAGATGGGAGGAGAAAATATATATATATATATATATATATATATATATATATATTAATGCTTTGCCTCACAATTATGTCGTTGGGTAATTATCCTGTATATAAATTGCGGGCATCAGGGAACCATTATTAATATGCTCGCTTTTTACTTTCACTTTCGTGATTCGCAATCGCACATACTTTGTGTATATTACGGAGCAGCAGTACTTACCACACATTTTACAAGATTAGATGTTTGTCAGTGGTGCTCAGGATCTGCAAATCATTCACCATCGTTTTATCAGTCACCTCTCCTTACTCTGTTTATGTGATAACTGGTAAGAGAAATTGTATATACTCTAATTTAACAGGCTACCGCTAAGCGACTAACCACGTTCGTTAATGGGTCCACAGAATGCGTTTTTGTTTTCCATGCCTTTGCGAACACAGATTTGGGCACATCCCGACTTCCCAACAAAAGATCAATAATTACTTGCCCTCACTGAAAGTGGGGCAGGATGTATTTTTTCTTCCTCCTTTTCTGTTGCTGTTTTTTCCAACATCATGATATTATTATTAAGCCTAGGCTATTATTATATATTATTATATTATTATATATTAACTAGAAAATCAATTTTTGAAATTTGCTAATCTCTAGAAGACTAAATCGCAATTCTAATGTGATTAGATTTTCCCCCCATCCCTACTATGAAACTATACCACGTTTACACGTTGTTATTAACAAAAACATCTATTGTCCTGGGTGATCTAAATGTGGACTACCATCCTCAACAAATCCAACACATACACAATTTTATGAAGAAGCAGTACAAGAAATTTGAATCTATAAATGGCTAATCATTTCAATTAAATACTTACATGTGGGAGGTTTTTCCATACTCTGTCTTCTTCTGTGCTGACCTTTAGTAAGTGCTGTAAAGCAATGCATTAGAACAAAGCTCTGAAAAAACTGTTATACTGTGTTGTAAACATTAGCACAGAGTTGCGTAACAATACAGTTGTGGATTATGTAATCAAATTACAAAAATAAAATACTTAAGGGATACTTCACCCAAAAATTAAAATTAACCTACAATTTACTCACCCTCAAGACCTCCTAGGTGTTTTTTTCAGATAAATACAATCAGAGTTATATTTAAAAACATCCTAGCTCTTCCAAGCTTTATAATGGCAGTGGGTGAGTGTTATTTTTCAACAGTCCAAAAGAAGTCCAATAAACTGTATCAATCCATAATTAAAAGTGCCTCACATGGCTCTGGGAGGTGAATCGATGCATTTGTGTAAGAAAAAAATCCATATTTAAAATGTTATAAATAGTAATCTCTAGCTTCCACTATCTGTCATGCACATGAAAAAGAGAGCAAATTAATAGTTTTAAGGATTAAATTTACAGGCTCGAACAGCATGAATCCAAAAGCATGCCCAGAGGAAAGAAAAATCAAAAGAGAGATCTCTTTAACATCTCAGACATTTTTCCTAGACAGAAATGAGATTGCTTTAAAATCAAATTGTAATGCCCCTGCCCTCTTGAGATGTCCTGACCTAAACTCTGAAGGGCAGAGCACCGGGTTCCTTTAATTGGTGTCTCTTGACTGTAAGTTTAGGCCCCTAAACTGATACCATGGTTTAGGGATATGACCTTCACTAAATAACTAAATACCTTTGAGCACTTACGGTGGCTCAAAGGGCTTTCTGATTCCTCTTTCATGCACCATGACGGATAATAAGCAACGTGCTGCAACGCGATTCACTTCAAAAGCAAGCTCAACAGGGCAGTAGTATTCGACAACTATTGCTAACTGACAGTGTTGGCTTTCACACAGGCCTTGTATAAATATTTAACACACTTCCTGCAACGGTAGATTTCAAACAGAACCAACCCTTCAGCAACCCGAATCTCTTTGCTCTTTGCTGATCTTCTCTCGACAGACCTCGTAATGGACCAATAACGTAAGACTCACCTATCAGAGGGGCGGGTCTAAACAAATATACATCCACTCAACTAAATGTTAATCAAACTTGACCGCAAAACCCACGTTTTCTCCCAAGTGCACATCAACCAAACATTTGTGTTTCATGAAGGGTTCCATGAAGGGGAACACACACACACGTATATGAGCTCTTCATACAATATACCTGTTTAAATATTTGAATGTAGTACTCTTAACAGAAGAGTGTTCCGTTAACATGTGGTCAGTAATAACCTATAGGTCTATTATATATCAGATTTTTCTCTTTTGTAAGGGAATCTGGTGCTCTTACATTTGGCTCCTCTATAGTTTCATTAGAGATCTCATCAACATCACACACTGTGCTCAGTTTTTCTCCTTCGTAAGTAAATCTGGCACTCTGACATTTTTCTCTTGTAAAGTTTAATAAGAGATCTCATCAACATCATGTACTGTACTCAGATTTTTCTCCTTCATAAGGGAATCTGCTCCTCTCACATTTGACTCCTCTAAAGTTTCATAAGAGATCTCATCAACATCACACACTGTGCTCAGGGGCTGTATGTATAAAGACGCTCAGAGAAAAATTTGAGTTTTTGTGTCAAAATTCTAAGAATGACTAAATTTTACTTCTATTCCTAGACCTAAGAAGAAGAGTGATTCATAAAGGTTCCTAAGTGTTAAGACTTGGTCTCAGCTCCTACAGTGTAAAAAGTGATACACTATATTTACTCAATAAAATTGTGTCAACAGATTACAAGCAATATTATTAATTAAATTCAACACGTAAGAATTAATTCGAATTAATCAAATGAGATGCTTAGAAATTAGCCATTCAAAATAAGTAAAATTGTACAAAAAAAAAAAAAATTAAGTAAAATTTAAACAAAAGTATTGGTTTCATTGAAAAAAAAACAAAAAAAACACCATGCTAATGAATACTGTTATGCATGCCAGGCCAGCAGTTGGCGATCAAGAAACACCCCGCAAAAACATAATTGTCATGAATCCTGTCCAGTCTGCCCGCCACCAGAGGTCGCCTGTGCATCCTACTGACATTACACAGACTGTTGCACCACACCCCGGACTACGTTCCCCTGATTAATCGCCTGAGTAAAATGCCAGTAGGATGCACAGGCGACCTCTGGTGGCGGGAAGACCGGACAGGATTCATGACAATAATACACATGCACATGACGTCATCTTTTTCACAAATTCACTTTTTTTCTTGTTTACATGGAGATGAGACAGGCATCATGTTTAAATGCTTGTGTTTTCAGGCCCCCAAAACAGAGTTGTTGAAGATACCTGATGTTAACAAACAGAATCACTGAAGGTTAAAATCATTTTTAGGTTACCATTACAGTGGTCAGTGTTTGCTTTAGTTGGACTCTGGACACTTGACTTTTTAACATTAGATATCGCTTGGCTGCTGTAACTGAGGTATATCAACTAGACAAGCCTAAAGAAAAGATGATTGTGTGGTATTAGTTATTGTTTAAACCATCAACATATGAAGGGGGAAAACACTGACCAGTTGGATTCTTTCAATTGAAAGTAGCTGAAACAGCTGCCAAATGTTGCTAGATGGCGTCATAATGGCGCATACACTGATCTGTTTAAATATAAATATAGATCAGTGGGAGAGTCTTGGAATCTAGATAAGATTTGTCCAAGAAGATTTTGTCCAAGAATCTAGATAAGATTTGTCCAAGATTTGTCCAAGAAGATTTGTTTCTAGGCTTTTGAAAAAGTCTCAAAAAGAGTAAGGAAGTCATTAAATCTAGTGACAAAATCACTAAATTGGCAACATTAACACTGACTACAACATAATCAGTTATTAATATTTCATTGGTCCTCTCTTGGTTTTGCATGTGTTCATAATATCTTTGTATGACAGCATGGTCAAAAATTATGACCGCACAATATAGCATCGTTCATTGCATTAACATCATAAATAAAACTATTTACTCTAAGCAACTATGCTTACAAAATCATTAACAGTGATGTTCACAACCTTGCTCCATCTGTAAACAAGGAGACATAGGCTACCAATAGAAAAGGATTTCAAAGCATCAGTAATAATTTGTGATAATTTTGCACAATGCAAAGCATTCATAAAATACATTTAAATATTAAATAGTGTCTTAACCCTTAAATTCATGACTGTTTCGCCAATCATTCTTCGGGTCTTTGGCGACCCAGACCTATATATCCAGCACGGATGGATCTCTAACTTCTCAAAAGTTCAAAAAACTCTTTTGATATTTTAAGAACAATTACAGAAGAATAAAATAAAGCCTATTTCGTTACCTTTTGAAACTTGGAAGGGTTCAGTTTGAGCAGATGATTGTACCATCATCAGACCACACTTACACAGTTCATTCAGCATCTGGCTCATTTTGCAATCTCAACCATATTTGCAAAACTATTCTTTTGACTTCAAAACCAATAGTTTGATTGTGGGTAGCTTATTCACCACATGTACCATCAAATAATAGTGACATTTATATTTTATTGCATACAGTAAGTGCTCTGCAGCTGTTACAGGATGAACGAGACGAGAGGCGAGCGGATCCATGTGCGAGCCTTTATTTAGTGGACGAGACAGATACATAGTCGAGCAGGCAGGGTCAAACAACGGTAACAGGAGTGTCAGAGGCGAGACGAGAGAATAGTCCTTTATGACGAGCAATAATCCAAAGGCAGGCGGCTAGACAGACGAAAAACGAGAAAACCAGGCAGGAGAACAAAAACCAGGAACTTGGAACAAGAAGCTAGGTAACGCTAACTAAGGGAATACAACAATACAACAATCCGTGACTTGCACTGAGAAAGTCTGGGGCTTTATAGGAAGCCTGATTGGTCACGAGGGCTGACGCAATCAGTGCGGTGGAGGATGGGAGATGCAGTCCGTAGTGTGGTGCAACAGTCAGAGTGTGTAGGTGAGGTGAGAGTGACCTCTGGTGGTGAGCGGACAACGGGACACCGACCAGATTCGTGACAGCAGCAAAGCCATTCAAACCAATTCAATTTTTGCTTATGATATTCTTTTGTTTCATACCTGCGATAATTACGAGCGAAACATCACCTCATTATTGTCTATCAAACAGTGCCACCACGAGGAATAAAGGTGAATGGCCAATGGCCTTGTGGTTAGCGTGCCGAAATGTGGTGCCGTTGTGCTGCAGGCGTCCGGGGTTTGAGTCCTGGCTTGTGGACCTTTCCCGATCCCACCCCCTTGTCTTTCTCCCGCTTCGTTTCCTGTCCAACTACACTGACATGTCTAAGTAGAGACATAAAAATGGCAAAAATAAATCTATAAAAAAAAACAACTAAACTAGTAGCCTTTGATATTCTGAACTGTATAATGCTTTTTAAATAGTAGTTTTATTATTTACAAAATTATTAAAAGTTTAACATTTCTCCTAAAATAAAATTGAAGACATCTTAAGATCTCTTAAGACATATAAGAGAATCACCACTTAGTATCCTGAGTGTAGATTAACCTTTATCAGAGCCATAGCCTTGTGAGCAGCACATCAACGTTAAGACACTGCACCTCAGACAACACAAATCGAGTCCCAGCTAAAGGTACATTTCTGCTCCTGTTCAGTTCTCACCTGTCTAATTGTTTCCTGTCGCTACTCCTACTGTCCTGATCATTAACAGTGAAAAAAAAAAGTGTAATCAAGTAAGACAAAGAAAGAGCAACATTTTTATAACAAAGTTATAAAGAGAAAAAGAGATTACAGCAAGACAATAAAGAGATCTCCCATGTTTCTCCTATTTTTCTCTCCCATTTGTCATTTTGGATTCCTTTGTTTCAGAACTTTCTCATGTCTCAGTTGTCCACTTTTATTTCTCCTAAGGAATTTAAATAGAAACATCTGATACACTGTTGTGACTAAAATGAGAAATTTATGAGAATCACAACTTAGAGCAATCACTGAGCAATAAAATATTCCTATCCCAGCTAACATAAAACGTTCTCCTAACTTTGGCTAACATTCTCTAAAAGTTCTCTCAAAGTTATCAAAACACGTTCTTGCAGTAACGTTAGTAGAACGTTTTCTCAAGGTTATATGTCATTGATAAATGTTCTAAACACCTTAGCATAAAAACTTTTTTTCCATTGTTAGTGGAACAATGAGAAAATGAGAAAA
Organism: Labeo catla; assembly: GCA_012976165.1. Taxonomy (NCBI): domain Eukaryota; kingdom Metazoa; phylum Chordata; class Actinopteri; order Cypriniformes; family Cyprinidae; genus Labeo; species Labeo catla. Next base: position 24,546 of record VONZ01001552.1, read on the forward strand.
TTTGTTTATCTAATGACACAAAAACATTCCAGTGGCCTTTTCCCCCTGGCATGAGAGAGAGGAAAAACTTTTTTGATTAAAATTGAAATCTTTAAAATGCACTTAAAACACACTTCATTTATTCTCAATCTGTTTTTCTGACATTTGCAATAACAGTAAATCAGAAAATACACTGGAATGCACAGTGTATCCCAGCTAAAAATTTTTGGTTCACAAAACATTCCCAGAATATTAGTTTTTGGTTCACAGAACGTTATTTTTTATGGTTTGTTTTTGGTTAGCCAGGAAAGTTTTCTTAACGTTCCCAGAACATTAGTTTTTGGTTTGTAGAACGTTATTATAACATTCCTCTAACGTTACTATAATGTTCTCAGAATGTTAGTTTTTAGTTTGTAGAATGTTATTGTAACGTTTCCAGAATGTTAGTTTTTAATTTGTAGAACGTTATTCAAATGTTTTTAAGAACGTTATTGTAACATTCCCAGAATGTTACCTTTTAGATTGTAGAATGTTATGCAAACATTTCTAGAACTGGTTTCCAGAAAGTCCGTTTTTGGAACATTTTAGAACGTTATTATAACATTCCCCTAACCTCTTTACTCCAACATGATCACTCTGCTGTACGTACTTTCCTTTTTGTGTGAACATGCAGCTTATGAGTTTTCTCATTAGCTGTGTTCATATCTTGTTTTGTACATGGCCGGTGATTTGTTTTGCTGGCCATGTGCTCGTGTTTTTGTGTGAGCACGTGTGATTTGTCTTGTTTCCATGTGCTCTCATGTCTATTGTCTTGACCCGCCCATCTTGTTACCTGATTATTGGTTAATTTGCCCCATCTGTGTTTCCCTGCCTCATTTGCTCCCTATTTATTGTCCTTGTGTTTGCAATCCTGGGCCAGTTTGCTGTCAAATGTTGCATGTTCCTGTCCTACACTGTGCCTGTTCTTGTCCTGCCAAGCCTGCCACGTTGTCAGCAGCGTTTTTCCCCCACAGGGTAGTTTAGTTGTTTATTTCGTTTCATTTGTGCTAATAAAAGCCCATTCTCTGCACAATTGAGTCCTCACCCATCCCTACACGCCGCACTCTGACAAATATTATAATTTAAAACGTGTTTTGATTGATTAAATTTCTGTATTTTAATAAATGCTACATTAAACAAATTACAAGGCTCTGTATAGGTTATTACACTAAACATCTGCAACATTTTCATTGGAAAGATAGTTTTACAGGATTATAAAAAAAATTTGAGGATAACGATTAGGGAACGCTCTCAGTTGTTTTTACTTTATTTTAAAAACAACCACCCTGCAGTGTTCTGGGAATGTTATTTTATGGTTATGGTTAAAAAAATGTATTATAAAAGTATAACCTAAAAAGAAGGTTCCTCTAATGTTAGAACATTAATATAATGGGGAATGGAACATTCGAATAATGTTTTAAATTACGTTCTTAGAACATTTATATAACGAGAGACTGAAAGATTTTAAAAACATTTTGAATAACATTCTTAGAACTTTCAAAACGTCCAGTTTTTTAGACATTGTATTAATGTTCTTGTTTGGTTCTAAGAACTTTCAGCAATAACATTTTTATAACTTACTGGGAATGTTAGGGAAACGTTCTTAGAATATTAATATAATGGGTAATGGAATGTTCTAATAACATTTTAAATTAAGTTTTTAGAACATTGATATAATGGGGAATGGAACATTTGTCATGAATCTGGTCCTGAATACGAGTCCGCTTGCCTCCAGAGGTCGCCTTGCCATCACATTACACAGACTGTTGCACCACACCCTGGACTACGTTTCTTTGCGCTGATGACACACAGCTGCATCCAATCAGACACTCTATATAAGCCTGATGAACTCTCACCTGTCTAGTGGATTCCCCTTTTTCCTTGTTCTTTGGATTACGTATGCCGCCAATCGACCCTCGCCTGTTTCATGGATTACTTATGTCTTGCCTATGCTGTACCTGTCTGCCATTGTTCAGCTCCAAGCCTGTATATGACCACATCTTTATCCATGTCGTTTATTAATAAAAGCTTGCATTTAGATCTGCCCGCTTCACGCATCCTTCACTCCATAACAATGTTATAGTAACGTTTTAAATTACATTTTTAGAACATTAATATATATGTTGGTCGATCATGTGAATGATTGAAAATTGACATGCCTATTTTGGACTATTGAAAAATAACACCCAGCCACTGCCATTACAAAGCTTGGAAGACCCAGGACATTTTAAAATATTTCTTTCAGATGAATCCAATCACAAGATGCCTCGAGGGTGAGTAAATCATGGGGTAATTTAAATTTTTGGGTGAACTATTCCTTTGTCATTTGCATTTGATTTTGGGGGCCTGGAGAAGTTTTGACATGCCCTGAAATTTGTGCTTTTTTCAGTTGCTTATAAACATATAAATGGCTAAAGTCTGACAACACTGTTCAGCACAAACTGGGCTACAATAATATGTGAGCAGCATGTATGTACATGATTGTGTTTTTGAGAAAGCAACGTTTATGTGTGGTTAGTGAAAAACTAAAATTCTGAAGTCACTGAAATAAAGCCATAAAACACATACAGAATTATTATTTGTATTTGTTCACATGACTTTTGAGAACTGGATCTTGTAGCCTAGAGTTTTTGATTCAAATTAATGTAAAAATCATCCTGTTCACTTATTTACAGAAAACAATATATTTATTTCAAAAAAAAAAAAATCAGTTTTTGTATAGAATAGCTGTATACGAGGAGGTGTGAATGATCATGAATAATACTGTAATTCACACCTGAGAAGACAAAGGTCCACATAATGGGCTGCATAATGAGCCTTTCAGTCAGGTGAGTGACTGAGAGGGAAATGCTACAAGAAAGGTTGTGAGGACAAATGAAATGTATATATTTTTTTGTTTGTAGTTTATTTTGAATATATTTAACTATCACACAAAATAACTTGAGATTTACTTGCAGTTAAACTGTTTATTACAAACAAACAAATAAACACAAGAGTCAAGACATCAAGGGTGCAATATACAAAATATCCAAAACAGTGGCAGGGTGTGGGGAGGTGGTTGAATGAAGGAAAATGGGAGACAGCAGAAACTGCACAAGAAAACAAATAGATGTGAGCAACACAATGATTTGACAAAGACAGAGCAAACATGGTGACAACTAAAGATTCTTAGACGATACTTTCATATCGTCTAAACATTACTTGTATTGTTTATAAAACATAAAATCATCCTCATGCCGTACAACATTTAGATGCAATGCATATATCAAAATATTGCACTTGATTTCACGCATTTAAGTTTGAAATTATAATTTGGGAAAAGTCCAGCTAAATGTGTTCAAGTTTGTCACAACAACACATTATCTAATGCCAATAAGAAACATACTTACTCGGCATAAATGATCTCCTTCACTGGATCAAGCTGCGTGTCGCATTCTTCTTCTTAGGTAAATAAAATGCTTATTTCTCTCAGCGTCTTCTTCCAAAAACGGAAAGTATCCGAGATGAACTTTCTGCTGTGTGTCTCACATGGATATTTGTAATATCAATAATGCGAACAGTGAACTGTGTCACAAGTGAACAAGGGTGCAGATATCAACAAGCCAACATGTGGCAAGAACGCTGAGACAGTGGCTGTTCCTCCCAGAGGAAGAAAAGCCACTACGGCGATCACATCCTACCCAAAGGGGAAGTAACATGTGAATTACCACCTAAGGACTCACAGAGCGAGTGCTACATAGTGAGGTTTCTGAGGTGGGCTCCACATAAGGAGAGACTACTGAAACTCAGAACCTAAAGACAGAGTCTGTTCTCAGGGGAAACACTGCATCTCTAGGGAATATAGGTGGAAAACACACACATGGGGCTGCATGAGGAGCCACTACATGTGGAGCACCAACCCAATACAAGAGTTCACAAGTGGCAACCTACCTTGTATTGGGTTCTAATAGCAAGTTCTTCCGTCGAACTTGGCTATGTGTAATGTGCTAGAGTGATTGGAAGGAGTAGTTCAGGGTTCACCTGGGGAAACTTACTGAACTGAAAAAGCCCTAAGGGGGAAGCGCTATAGCAAGCTCTACACCATACCAGTCTCCTGAGTTACAGAGCTTGTGTTTAGGACTCTGGAAGACACTGGCTCTAGATTACAGAATCAGGCTAGGTGTTAGGTGTAGCCAAACCTGCAGTTCTAATGTCTGTTAGAGAGGCCCTGTTTACCAAGGCTGCTGAGGCAGCTGCATCCCTGGTCCAGTGGCTGTGACTCCTGGTAGGCCGTTCGGATCGTCTCCACAATCCAGTGGGAGATCCTATTTTGGAGACAGTGTTCCTCTTCTGCTGTCCACCAAAACAGACAAAGAGCTGTTCAAAACATCTGACCTCTGGATACGTTCAGTTTCTTATGTAGGGTATGGACTAGACATAACAAGAAAGGCTGGGTTAGGGATAGCTTGCAAGGTCACCACCTGCTCTATAAGAGTGGTGGGTACCTTGGGCACGTATTCAGGCCGGGTTCTCAGGACAACATGAGAGTTTGCTGGCCTGAATTCCAGAAACGAACGTTGACGGAGAGGGCTTGAAGATTTCCCGCTCTTTTAACAGAGGTGAGCACAGTCAGGAAAGCCGTCTTCATGGAGAGGGCACAGAAACCAACTGACTGAAGGGGCTCAACGGATCTTACTGTAGGCCTGAGGGACCACAGACAGATCTCAAGAGGGGATGCGGTGCAGCCTGGGAGGGTTCAAGCTCCGGGCACCACGAAGGAATCTGATAACCAAATCGTGCTTCCCCACCAATCTGCCTTCTATCAAGTCATGGTTGGCTGATATCGCTGCCACATGGATCTTGGGTGTAGAAGCAGAACGGTGCCTATACAGGCCCCCTTGGATGAAGGATAGCACATATTTGATGCCACATCTCCATGGGTCCTTCCCTTGGAAAAACACCAGCTCACGAAAGTGCACCATTTCAGGACATACAGCCACCTAGTGGAGGGGGCTCTGGCCTGCATAAGGGTGCTTACCACTGTGGGTGGAAAGTTTCTGGAGTCCTCTTGGTCGCATCCAGGGACCATAGATGGAGGTTCCAGAGATCTGGGCTCGGGGGCCAGATTGTGCCCTTCCTCTGAGAAAGGAGATCCTTCCTCAGAGGAATGCACCAGGGAGGGATTGATGATAGGAGCACGAGCTCCGAGAACCAGGTTCTGTTGGGCCAAAACAGAGCTACCAGAAGAATCAGTTCTTCATCCTCCCTGACTCTGCACAGCGTGGGGGAAAAGCATACTTACGTAAGCCCCTCAGCCAGCTGTGTGCCAGTGCATCTGTACCGAGGTGGGCCTCGGTCAGCCCGTACCACAACTGGCAATGAGTGGATTCCGGTGAGGCGAACAGATCTACCTGTGCCTGGCCGAACCGACTCCAGTTTAGCTGGACCGCCTAAGGGTGGAGCCTCCACTCACCTCGAAGCGAAACTTGTTGTGAGAGAGAATCGGTTACATGATTGAGCTCACCCGGGATATGAGTGGCACACAGAGGCTTGAGTCTGTGCTGGCTCCAGAGTAGGAGATGGTGGGCCAGTTTTCATGTGAAAGGAGCGTACACCACCCTGGTGGTTGATGTACGCCACAGTTGCTGTGTTGTCTGTGCGGACCAACACATGGTTGCCCTGAACCAAAGGCTGGAACCTCTTCAACGCCAGAAACACTGTCAATTGATAATGCGTATGCCCACTTGCCTGAGAGGGGCAAGGGCAGCCTCCACGACCTGCGTCGAGATGTGAAGCAACAGGGATAGGCCACAGGGGAGAACCTTGTACTGATAAGCCCGACCTTCGAATGCAAACCACAGGAAGGATCGAGACATCCCCGGGTCGAGAGTGGATTTGGGCAGGTCAGTTGGCCCGCCTCCCCTGGGTTGCTCGTCTGTGGAACACTTAGAAACCTTTCAAGGGTTCTAGGTAACCTTCTGACGAGCTGGCGTTTTCACCTTCCTGCAAGATCATTGACCGCTGGGCAGGTCTGGCTGCAGGCCCGGCTACTGCGGGGCCTCAGCAGTTCTGGCACACTCAAAAAAATATTTCAGCCCTTAACGTAATTCAATTACGTACATCTTTTCCACGCATTTAGATTACATAGTTTTAATTTAAACAAATCAAGTAAACTTAATGTGATTCAAATGCATCAGTCTTACGTAAATGAAACAGGTAAAGTTGATGTAATATTTCCCAGTGTTAAACAAACCCTGCTCAGTGTTCATGTGTTTCCACACTACAGAGTGTTCAAGTAGCATTGACACAGTGTTGGAGTTAAGGAGATCATTATGTCATGATTGACCAATAATGATCAACACCTGCTGTTTACAAGCAGAATCACAGAAGGAAAGAGAAACACAAGAATCAGACACAGCCAAAGATAAAATTAACTTAAATAAATTTAATAGACATTAAATCTCTGATTAAACAACTCCACAAACATTACAGTTTGATTTGATTTCTGTCATATATCCACAAATATTATTTGAGAACATCTAAACAGAGGTTTAGATGTTTTATTTATTTATATTTTTTAAGTTTCAGTTGACCTCACCATCATGGCGATCAGGGTTTACTTTAGTTGGACTCTTGACTTTTTTTTTTTTGGCTGCTTGTAATTGTGTGTATAAAGCACATCTATTACAGCAAAATAAAAAAGTCTGATTCGGTGTTTTTGGTAAAAAAGATTTTGGTTGTGAAATCATTATCATCCAGTGGCCTGATGCACTGATCTCATGCGGTTAGTCTATTATTTTTATAATGTTTGCAACAGGTGTATGAACTATTATGGATTATCTATTATTGTTTATCTTATACATTAAACTTTGAAATCTACGGTGTCCTTTTGACACACACAGACATCAAGAATCAGCATTTGAATCTCAACAATGGTGACATTCAACAGCTGCATGCTGGGTAACAGCAGATTATAAAACTCACCCATGACTCCCAGCATGCAGCTGTTGAATGTCACCATTGTTGAGATTCATATGCTAATTCTTGATGTCTGTGTGTGTCTAAGTAACACTGGAGATCTAGAGGTAATAATAGTAACAGTTTATGCGACTACTGTAGATATCATGAAACCAAAAGGTAAACCACAGAACGATATCAGCAAATCAGGCCACTGGATGATGATTTATTAAATGTTCTTGGTTAATTATTATTGAAGGTGTACATCAATAATAATTAACCAAGAACATTTAATAAAACTATTTTTTCTTGTTGTTTGTTTGTTGCTATAATAAATGTGCTCTACAAATACAACAACTAAAGAGAGAGAGAGAGAAAAACTAAACTAATAAAGTCAAGGGTCCAGAGCCCAACTAAAGTAAACCCTGTTCGCCATGATGGTGAGGTCAAATGAAAAGTTTTTTTAATAAAACATCTAAACCTCTGTTTATATGTTCTCAAATAATATTAGTGGATATATGACAGAAATCAAGTCAATCTGTAATGTTGTTTGTGGAGTTGTTTAATCAGAGATTTAATGACTTCATTTATTTAAGTTAATTTTATCTTTGGCTGTGTCTGATTCTTGTGTTTCTCTTTCCTTCTGTGATTCTGCTTGTAAACAGCAGGTGTTGATCATTATTGGTCAATCATGACATAATGATCTCCTTAACTCCAACACTGTGTCAATGCTACTTGAACACTCTGTAGTGTGGAAACACATGAACACTGAGCAGGGTTTGAAATATTACGTCAACTTTACCTGTTTCATTTACGTAAGACTGATGCATTTGAATCACATTAAGTTTACTTGATTTGTTTAAATTAAAACTATGTAATCTAAATGCGTGGAAAAGATGTACGTAATTGAATTACGTTAAGGGCTGAAATATTTTTTTGAGTGCAGGGGGCCTTCCCTGGCGATGAGCTGGCAGGGGTTGTTGGGGGTGCAAGGAGCCCGACCCATGCCTGAGGCAACATATATGACGGCCTCTGCCTTCTGCCATGAACTGCTGTGCAAATTATTCCATGGTGTTGCCAAATAGACTAACCTGGGAAAAGTGCACTTCTTAGCTTCCCGCATTTCTGCCAGGTTAAGCCACAGGTGGTGCTCCTAGATCATCAAAGTGGACATCGCCCTTCCCAGAGCCTGTGCCACCACTTCCGAGAAAACAAGCACTGGAAACTAGTGTGACGGTCATTATCCAGATGTCTATTATCCAGCCGTGAAGGTTCGGGAATCTGATCTCCTTGGCTGCCTGTTTAAGCATGGCCACCATCTTAGCGTCCACCTCCAACTGAAAATCAGCCCCCCACAGAGGCCTGCTCAGCCGAGGCCTCAGCTTCAGATGGCTCAAGCCCTCCTAGCGATGTTGCCGCTGCCTATTCTTCCCGTTTAGAAAGTTCTGAATAAGAAAATCAGCCGTGCTGAGACAGACTATCAAACTCTTCCGGAAACTCGACCGAGGGACGCAAGGAGTTAGTGGTCTGTGGGGTTTTCACCCAGCGGAACCTTCTCTCGCTTCCTATTGCTCCCCATCAAAGCACATTGCATCGGGCTCGTACCGGAAGTAGAAGGACCGAAACGGGAAGCAGTCGAGGTGAGTCGCGGCTTTACATAAAAGCATGCGACTCATGAGCAGAGTGTTCCCATGGTCATGAACCATCAATGACCACTGCTTCAGCGTGAGCATGGCCCAACACTGAACACAAGATCGTTCGGGGATAGGTAAAGCCGCAACCAGAAGAACACGGAAGGAAAGGCATGTTTATCAACACACAATCCCAACCGCGCCATCTCTTTTAGAGAAATTACTATTTTAGGAGGAAGATTTGCTCTTCAAGATCGCCGTTGATGCTCCCTGACAAGGGAGAAACCGATGCTTGTGCCATAGATCCAACGACGAAGAGGTGAATGGTGCTGCTTCTCACAGAGAGATGGTGCATTTGGCTCCGAAGAATAGAACAAGTGAGCAGATGCCACGCTGTCCTATTTATACAACACAACGTTGGAGTGAACGAGAGAAAGGAACACCCTTACTTTAATGTTAGCTAGTTTTTTTGTAACTTGCTGAAAAGGTGAAATAATAAGTATAGTGCTATAAATGTACATAATTTTTTATCTAAATACAAAAAACTTTCAAGGATTTATGATGCTGATGACCACTGAAACACGTCATCACAGATTTGTGAAAAGAGTCCCTTGTAGGCTAATTTGAATAGTGTGCAAGTGCCAAACTGTAACACCAGCTGTAAACCTTAAATCTGATTGGCTAATAGGGATGTTGATCTGCACTGTAAAACAACAACAGAACATTATCTGTTATACAAACATTTCTTTAACTTTAAAGCACAGTGTATATATATATACTGTGTATATATATATATATATATATATATATGTATATATACATATATATATATATACACACATACATACATGTGTATATATACATATGTGTGTGTTTGTGTGTGTGTGTGTGTGTGTGTGTGTGTGCGATGTTCTTATTCTTCTTAGGTATGATAAGCAGATACATTCTGCCCTAGGGTGAATTTTTAGGCTGTTGGCTGTAAAATGCAGCATACATTAGACATTTACATTACATTTACATTTATTCATTTAGTAGACGCTTTTATCCAAAGTGACTTACAAGTGGGGAATACGTCAAGCAATTTGTCCTAAAGAGGCAAAACGACTTAGGAAGTGCTCATAATACCATAAAACAGGCATTGTTCAGATAAGTACAAGCTAGAAGGGGGAAAAAAAGAGTAGAATAAAAAGGTTTTTTTGTTTGTTTTTTTTAAGTCAAGTAGTTTCGAAAGAGATGAGTTTTCAGCAGTTGCTTGAAAGCTGTTAGGGAGTTGGCATTCTGGATAGCAGTGGGAAGATCATTCCACCAGCCAGGAACGGTGTAAGAGAATGTTCTGGACAGCGATTTTGTGCCTCTTTGTAATGGTACAATGAGGCGTCGCTCACTGGTGGATTTCAAACTTCTGGAGGGAGTGTAGATTGGTAGCAGTGAGTGGAGGTAGGCGGGTGCTGAGCCTGTGGCTGTTCTATAAGCAAGCATCGGTGTCTTGAATTTGATACGAGCCGGAACCGGGAGCCAGTGCAGGGTGATAAAGAGAGATGTGACATGGGCCCTTTTGGGCTCGTTGAAGACCAGTTGTGCTGCTGCATTCTGAATCATTTGTAGAGGTTTGATTGTGCATGAAGGAAGACCAGCTAGAAGAGCATTGCAGTAGTCCAGCCTAGAAATGACCAGGGCCTGGACAAGAAGTTGTGTGGCCTGCTCTGTTAGAAAGGGCCTGATCTTTCTGATGTTGTGTAATGCAAACCTGCAAGATCGAGCAGTTTTAGCTATATGGTCTTTTAAAGTCAGCTGGTGTAATCATCAAAGATTACACCAAGATTTCTGGCTGAACTTGATAGGGTAATTAAATAAAGACAAATCACATGTAAAATTGGTTTATGAGTAGGGCACATGATTAGCTGTTTATGATGTTTGTGTGGCGTAATGTTCTTGTTCTTTTTCTTCTTATTATTATTAAATTAATTCATTTATTTTACAGAACAGGAACATGTAGGGTAGAATGGGGGGAAACACCTCTTTTGAGTGTGTAAATTTTTTTTATTGTGAAACAAAAGTTAAATGTGTTCAGAAAAGTTATCATATTTTCAGTTACAATGACAAATTATAAACCAAGTATGAAAAATGTCCAGAGTTTTTATGTTATTAGATTTTTATTGAAAATAAAATGTATACCAAGAGGTGGGGTAAAGTGCCCCCCAGTCTCACAAAGCAATTTGCTTTGAACATTTACAACAAAATCAGAGTACAGGCAATTTTAGCTTAAAATGAAAAAAAATATATTATCACCAATTATGACCTACAAAATTATAATAGTCTGTTTGAAAAATTGTGTTGGCTGATGCTAACTGGCTAGCTAAATAGCTACCTGTATCACACCCCTTGGACTGTTTTGTTGGTTTTGCCCTTCTGTGTCCTTATTTGGTCTTTCCTGTTTTGTTTCTTGTTAAGTCTTTATTGGTTAATTACCCACACCTGTCTTTGTCTCGTTAGCACCCCTTTATTAGTTTGATTCAGTGCCTTGGTTCTCATCCGTTCTTAACGTTCTGTTTCTGTACCTTTGTTGGATTTTTATCATTAAAACCGTTTTGTTATATTTCCTCGTCGCCCTACGTCTCCTTTCTCAACACACAGCGTGACAACATGATGCTATTTTGAGGTATTTTTAAATATGAAGTCTAAGTATTTTTATTCAACCAATTAGTTAGAATTTGATGGAAAAACAAAGGATTTGATGTTCAGAACAGAATAACTACAGTAATTGGCTATTGCCCCGTGGGGGCGTTTTACCCCACTGACTATGTTTGAGAAAAAAATTATGTAATTCTGATAATATAATTGTATTTTTATTAAATAACACATACTCTCTACCTACAGGCTCTACTGTTCTCATATCATATATAACTGTGATGTTCTGCAAAACAACAAGCTTTAAAAACACCACTACTTTTTTTTTTTTTTACTGCTGAAAATTTGATCATTTAGTGTGAAATCCGTTTTCTCTCCAGTACATCACCAGTGTAAGCTTCACAGTGAATACTTCTACATCACTCTTGTTAACGTAGTCCATAGTTAAATTAAAAATTTATCTTGACTTTATCTTGTGGATAGTTTGGGAAAGGCAGTAGGGGGAGCATTCATGTTCACCTAAAACATGTGAAATTACTATAAAGATACTAAAAATGTGTCAGAATAGATGGCTGAAATGTGTTCAAAATGTTTATCTTAACAGCTTATCTTAATGTCCCATGCAACCTGTAAATTGTTTAAATACACTTATAATCAAATTGTTATTTGTTAATATATATTTTTTTTAAACTTTCAGTTTAAGCAATGCATTTCTTCATTTTTAAAGCTCATTTTATACACTGTATTTCTACATTGTCATCTTTGAAATTAAGCAGAATTTTAGACATTCTCATTCACATGTCTGCTGCTGAATGTGGCATAGATCATATTAAGAGGACTAATCATGAAAGTTTCTTTAAGAATTTGTGTACTCACCTATGTCTCTCTTTTCCATTCTACCCACTGTTGTTGTCGATGTCTTTGTTCAGTGTAACAGTTCATATCCAACATATAAGTTTCCTTGTGGGCTCTGTTTCACTGTTCATCACCCTGTGCGCAATTATATTCATTCAGAGATAAGAAATTGGTTAGTTATACAAAAGAGAGAGAGAAAGAAGCACACCAATTGCTGTTTTTGCAATTACCTGTGTATTGTGTCACTTTGTCTTTTTTGTGTAATGTATAATGTTTGTTTTCTGCTCTTATGTATGATAAGCAGCTACATTCTGCCCTGGGGTAAATTTTTAAGCTGTTGGCTGTAAAATGCAGCACAGTACAGAAGACAAGTCACATGTAAAACTGGTTTATGAGTAGGGCATATGTTTGTTCTAAAACATCCCTTTATATAGCATTAGCTAGGTCGACCGAAACTAGAAGGAAAACTGCTTTAACTTGGCTAAGATCACAACACAGATCTCTATGAACAAACAAGTCCTCAATGCAGACCCATGTGACTGCAACACAGACTTCCAACAACCAGATAAGACCACAGCGCAAATCCCAACAATCAGTGACATTTCTATTGTCAGTCAGACTACAACCACTACTCTTGATTTCAGCCTATTTTTGTCACAGTCCATGTCTGTTTCCAACCTGCAGGATTTATCATACCATCATCAATCACAATAGGCCATACTGTAAAGCCAGAGGAGAACTGAGGTGCTTGTCTCCCAAGGAATTTTTTCTCTCCATTTCTGTCACCTGCTTAAGTTTTTATTCCTTGCCACCTTTGTCTAGCTCAGTGGAGCATAGAGACAAATAACATTCTGTATAATTTTTCAATGAAGCTTTAAGTAGCACTTTGTGTAAATTTGTCATTTCAACCTACACCATGTGATCCACCTTGTACCAGTGAACCTGCAGAACAGGCTTTATAACCCGAGGTGTTTTAGTTCAGCTTAGGCAAACGTTTTTGATTATTCATATATAATAATAAAAAAAGCCAAAAGCAACATAAGACAAATCAATAATTTATCAAAGGTTTATATTTCACAACACTATACAAATATAGACATGCAGATTTGTTTTTGAGGAAAGAAAACTGATGAAAGTAAAAGCCACTACCAATGTCAGAAATTTCATTTATAATTAAACTAAATACTTGATGTACATTACACTGTTACATATTTACATAATAAACATGTTATAAGGAAAGGTGATACCTGTGTGTTGAGGTGTTGTTCAATCGATGGGTGAAGTGAGTGAACTTTCAATTCCAGAATGAACATTCCACAGTGGAAGGTTCCACACAGCTGTGGAAAAAAAAAAACCTTAAAGGGATAGTTCACCCAAAAATGACAATTCTGTTATTAATTACTCACCCTTGTGTCGCTCCAAACCCACAAGACCTTTTCCATTTTCGGAACACAAATTAAGATATTTTTGATGAAATCCGAGAATGGGAGTGGACTGTCCCGAGAGAGAAGAAATTGTTGAATAAAGTATTATGCAGTTATTTTTGTTTTCTTTGCACACAAACTACTTTAACAATGTCCGGACCTAGAATTTGCAAGGACCCTTACTGTCTATGGAGGGTCAGAGAGCTCTCAGCTTTTATCAAAAAGATCTTAATTTGTGTTCCGAAGACGAACAAAGGTCTTACAGTTTTGGAACGACATGAGGGTGAGTAACTAATGACAGAAATTTCATTTTTGGGTTAACTAACTCTTTAAAATGAAATGCAGATAAATGTTGAAAAAGTGAAATGAGCTGAAAATGAGTTCTGCAAATTAAATCCATTTTCAAACCCATCTATGAAAAATTAAATATGGAGCATAAAGTTAGCAGGTGTCAACACTTTCTCAAATACAGAGAAATAATTAATGGATAAAAAATAAAGCCCTGCACAACAGAACAGGCAAATTGATCAGATGAATTCATTAAATAGTAAGGATAAAACAAATAGCACACATCTAATAATTTGTCCACATTTCTTCTTTACTCTGAAAAACCACCGTTCCATTAGGTAACACTGCTGTCACACATACAGCACTGTATGTCAGTTAAAGGGATAGTTCACCTGAAAAATTCTGTCATAAATATTCCCCCTCATGTCGTTCCAAACCCGTAAGACCTTTGTTTATCTTTAGAACACAAATTAAGACATTTTTGTTTAAATCTGAGAGTTTTCTGATCTATAGACAGAAATATATCTGAAATGTTCCTAGAACATCAGTAAAGTAGTATATGTGACATCAGTGGTTCAACTGTAATTTTAAAAAGCTATGAGAATAATTTTTTGGTGCACAAAGAAAACAAAAAGAATGACTTTATTCAACAATTCCTCTCCCTCGAGTGACCGTCTGCCGGTATTATTTAGAGTACCACAACGCATTTTCTTCCCGTAGCTTCGTAAAATTACAGTTGAACCACTGATGTCACATGGATTGTTTTTTATTTTTGGGTGAACTATTCCTTTAATTAGTTTTGTCAAAGGTGTGTGCATTTTTAATGGACTGGAATTGATTTTACAATTCAAATATTAAATTAAAAATGTTTTATGTAAAACATCTGTTAGTGTTATTGGCCTCAATGCAATGAATGTTTTTATTGAACAAATACTCCAAACATTTCAGTGTATATTTAAAGTGCAAAAAGGAATATGTAAAAAGTAAATAAGTATAATTTTGAGTTTGCTTGAAAACTTTTAAAGTATACTAGCAATGTATAAAATCTTCACAGTTTTTTTTTTTCATGAACTAAAAAAATGGTTTAGAATTACAAAATACTGTTTGCAATTGCTGAGACAGCAAGCCGGACCATTCGTGTGGTTTTTAGGCGGAGCATGGAAGTGACCTGTCTGAAAATGTTTTCCCTTTTCAGAAATTCCATGTTGTTTTTCTTTATATAAAATAGACAATATGTTATACGAGAGAGTGGATGTGACTGGTGTGATGTATTCGCGAGACTGACTGAAAGTGACAGAAAGTCTGGCTCTCAGAAGATTATAGTGACGCTCAAACTTAGCATGCTTAATGCATGCTGAGTGATGCAATAATCAGTTCTGCCCAGTCGAGTTGACCTCATACACTCCGTGGTTCGTTTCCCCCGGCCACCATTGTGGTTGTATGCTGCGCATGGAAGGAGTGGAAAGTTTCTGTAGTAAACAATAAACAATGCTAAACAATAAATCCAACATCATCAACATTAACACCCTGAACAACATGAATTGCAGCACAGAAAAGTCCAGACACAGCACAGATAACTACCATTAAAAGCCAGGGAAAAAGATGGGTTTTGAGTTTGGCTTTAACCTCAAACAGTGTAGAGGCAATTCTAATAAAGATGGGCAGGCTGTTCCAGGCTCAATCTGCTCTCGATTTTAATGTAGCACAAGGAACGTCTAATAGTATCTGGTTGAATGACCTAAGAGACCCTCCAGGATTGTGAACAGATAATAAATCAGACAAATACACAGGAACTAACCCATTCATAGCTTTAAAAAACAGCAGCAGAACTTTAAAACCATTCTGTAATGAATTGACCCTTCGCAAACAGCTTGACTGACAGGTGATCTGACCAATCATAATGCCAAAATCACCATTTTGTCAGACAAACAAGTCAGACAGCAGAGTATGGATTAACTTAAGTGGATTTAACATCTGCCCGGTCTCTCTTACAGTGGTGGGTAGTCCTCATCTTAAAGTATTCACTGTGTGACAGTTAAATGTTAAAATATAAATTTACTTTAAATATGTGCAAAAATATTGCAATTTAGACATAATTACATAGATGGCATGCTGTGTATATGGTTATGTTTAATAAATGAAATTGCATTAGTAGCAGAATTTATTGGCAGCAAAGTTGCTTGATGAAGTTGCTTGATGAATCGACCAAATACAAATTGCTTTCAGCTGCATTGATGTAAAAATACATTATTCCACAAATATATACCACAACAACAGAAACATGGGGAATCTACATAAACATATAAAGTGTTAAATAAAAACTAACCAGAAACTTCCAGTGCTTATTTTGAATGTAATAAAAGACAGAATGGCTTTGTAGTTGTCACAGCTAACCTGTAACACATCAAAATTTTATTATATGATACAGAAATTACTTTAGTTCATAAACATTTATCATTGCCATTTTTTGGATTTGCTTCATCATGCAGTCATACAAACATGTTTCATCAGCAAACGTCTAAGCAATCCTCAAATCAAAAGAGGATCACATGAGCCATGAAGTGGTTCATGATATAAATGGTTTTCTCCAAATGAAGTTGATCAACAGTGTAATGTAAGAGGCACTCAATGACCTAACATCATATTTAATATTCAGTCAGAGAGTACATCAGAAATCATTACATTATTTTACATTAAAATGTTTTGAGCTCAGACAGAGAGCTTGAGCTGGACTGCAAGGTCAGGCCCCTCATGCTCAAACCTTTCCTTTAAGGGTGGCAAGAAAAATTGTTTTCATGTAACTGTCTGTTTATCTTTCCCATGTGCAGGGTTAGGTTCACGGGCAAACTAGTGATATCTGTATCATAATGGCTTACTGTATTCCAAGACATATCATGTTATTTTTGATATTTGCATTAAACTTTGATTCCCCAGTCTACAAATGAACACCGTGAAAAACATATTTACAAATACTTAATTACTTAAGATGGCATATGAGCAAAACACAGTGAGCATTACATAAATGTTTAGATGAGTAAAAATCATTGCGACTGTTCTTTAATGTTAATGGCGGGTGGCAAACCAGCTAATGCTGCATATTCCGCCACCTACTGGGATGAAGCGTGAGGCGTTTTTCAGGATGAAAAGGAAAGAAAGAAGACACAAAACAC
Organism: Labeo catla; assembly: GCA_012976165.1. Classification (NCBI taxonomy): domain Eukaryota; kingdom Metazoa; phylum Chordata; class Actinopteri; order Cypriniformes; family Cyprinidae; genus Labeo; species Labeo catla. Next base: position 41,496 of record VONZ01001552.1, read on the forward strand.
AAAACACAAAAAAACCCTATATTCTGTTAAATAACTAAAATGAAATAGAAAATAAATGTTAAATAAAATAAAAAGTGTTTCATAACCTTTGTGAGAACTGTTTAGTATATTCTGAAAAGTTAGGAATTTTATACCAACAGAAATTAAATCATCTTTTAACGAACTTCTTTTATGCTGGTAAGGTTTTGATGCTGGCTCTTTGCTGGTCCTTTGCTGGTCCTGGACCAGCACATGACCAGCTAAGGACCAGCATAACCCAGCTAAGGACCAGCATAAACCAGTTAAAACCAGCATCCCAGCATCAAAACCTACCTAACCAGCATATGTTGTTTTTTTTCAACAGGGATGTTGTAAGCTTTCTCAATATCAAAAAAATACTCCGAGAGCAATTTCTTTTTCCACTTGAGCTTTCCTAATTTCATTTCCTAAGCAAATTACCACATCCATGGTACTGTGTCCTTTCCTGAACCCACTCTGATATGCATGTAATGAATTTCTGCTTTCCAAAACATATACCAAACAAAATATAACCATTTCCATTATTTTGCACAAGTTGGATTTTAAAGCTATTGGTCTATAATTAGTTGGAACAGTATGATCTTTTCCAGGTTTGTTTATTGTCACCACTATTCCTAATTTCTGCAAATTTGGAAGTCTCCTTTGCCTCCATACTTAATTATAAAGTCTTAATACAGCATTTAATGCTTTATCTGAAAGATGTTTAATCATTTCATAACACACTTTGTCCTTCCCTGGTGACCTATGTTTGACTCCTTCCAAAGCCTGCTTGAGTTCTATCGTGCTGCTATCGGATGGTTCTTTCTTACTTAAACGTTTGAATTATCTCTTATCCTTAAATCTCATAATTCCCTCATATAATCTGATATAGTATTGTTACTATGATTATAAGTATTTCTATCTACAAACAAAAATAACAGTATCAAAATAACAAGTATACAAACATAAAACTTGCTTGACAAATCAATGTCTATGATGTTCATTACTCGTAAAACAGCGTCTAACATTTCACATCAAACAATATTTTTAACTTTTGATGTGGAGCTACAACAAAAACTACCCACCCACAGCAGTTCTCCATAGCTCTGCTGCAAACTGCTCAAACCCAGGGTGCAATAGGGCCACCAGCGCAACCAATAGGAAGCGTGATCCCATTAACGCAGGATTTATTTAAAGAACCTTAGCGCTGTAATTTTTGTATTGTTACATATAAAAAGTGTTTCTGTTGGTCATGAAAACGCTTTTAAAACATCTGTGTATTTGACAAATATTGCATTTAATTCACTTCATCTTTAATAGAGTACGCAAACACCATGAGAGCAGAAAGTCTCTGACTTGACGCCTCTGTTTTCAACTCCGCCCAACTGCTCTCCGCTAATCTCGTTGACTGAAGTCTGTAGCTGTAGTTCATGTCGAACACACCTCTTATGTTGCCCTTGTCTCTAAGTGTTTGTTCATAGTTGGTGCTCCACAGTTTGATTTAATTAAGCTGCACTTGGATTCATCTACAACTTGCCATTCAGTGGACTATCATTACACTCGCCTGTGAGCCAGTTATGAAGTCTGATGAGGTTTGATTGTCTAACTTTATAGCGCTTACTCAAATGCCCCATAAATATATGCATTTTTTTTATTTTGGCATTCTTCATGATGTGACTTAAACATCTATGAAGAATGGTAAGTTCAAATCTTTCTGTTGGATGCTGTCCAGTAATTAAGAGGAAGTACTTCTGCAGCAAACCCTCCAGACCTGTTCTGCAGAATGCAATGGAAATGGAGTGCATAAGCACAAGGGAGCCATCACATATTATCATGACTGGCCTTTTGATTGCCACATTTCTATACATCCTGATGAGATCAGTCTGAAAAGCCTGCAGGAAGTATGTCACAGATGCTGTGGTGTGGTTGCATGTGACATAGGCTGCCACAGGTAAAGGTGATGCATCCTTGAATGGATTTCTAACAACCATCCCAGTATCCAGTAGGGAACGTAACGCTGCATCCCTCCAGCAGATACTTGGGTCAATGAAATCCAATTACGCCATGCTGAGATGCATGAATACCTGTCTGCCTGGTGGAGCACCACGGGAGTTACAACTGGTGAAAACTGGTGATGTACTCAATAGGTGCCCTTTCATACCTGCGGGCTCCTGCCTATGATGTCATGGGCCACACAGGGCGTTTCACACATACAGTGGTAGAGGGACAGAGTGTTAAGTTTTCTAGAAGGGGAACAACTGCTGCATTCAGAAAGCTCTCATTAGCAGCTTCAATATTTACTTCCACTGGACAGTCTTCAAAATGACAGTAGCCCATACACGTGAAAATTGGAGCCTTTGTCAGTGACCGCAAGGTTTTTTACTTTATGTTGCTTAAAAGCAAAGCTGCAGTATGGATGAATAGATTTTATTCCCTTGGCAATCACATTTGTCCACTGATATCTTTGTTTTACCAAATAATTTAGTTGCATGGTAAAGAAACTTTTTCACTTAGTATTTAATGTTGTTGCTCCAAGTAATTTGACTATTTATTCATTTATTTATTTATTTAGTTAGTAAGTTAGTAAAGGTGTTTGATCATAATGATTCATTTAAAAACCTGTAAAATAACAGCATTATTTCAAGTTTAAATAAAGATTTAGCACTTTATTTAAATTAGGATAATTTACTTATATGTTACAGTTTTTGTTTGCCAGCTGTTGCTGTCAGTCATTTGACTGTTTACTTTTTTTTTTCTTTTTTTTTTCTTTTAGGTGTGAGCCAGTGGTGCCATTTGCACCATCTGGTGGTGATTTCATGAATTATTTTTGTAATTTTACATACATTTCTATGTAATTTTAAGAAACAAACAAACAAAAATCTATAAATAATGCAGTATTTTCCTGTATACAAAATGTGAATTACTATAATGCATTGATGATTATGATATAATAAAACAGTCAAATTGTTAGTTTTACAGTAGTTTTACAGATATTGTTAGTAATTTGCAGTTTTGCATAGAATTTAAAATTACTTATTGTGTTGTTTTCTGTACACTGTCTTTTTTACAGTGTATTTTTGAAAATATACTTAAACATTTAAAATATTTTGTAACAAAAAAGTCCCACGAGCAGCAATCAGAAGATGGAGCACAAGATGAGAATCTAACAGAGGGAGGCCACTACTGTAAAAGACCTTTTATGGAATGGAACTTTCTAAGGAAAGTGTATAACCGTTTGTCTTCAAACATTTTCCATATGTAACTGGATTGGGTGCTGATGCAAAAACTATTTGATTATAAAAACACTAACATGCTGCATAGGTATCAGCATATAATATACACTCTCATTTAGATCATCAAAATATGAATTCATAGATACCTGACATGATATAGGTGAGGTTACATTAACTAGTGGTTCTATCATAAAGCATGCTTAAAACAGTATACAATACAAAGAGAATATACAGTGTCCTCCACTAATATTGGCACCCTTGGTAAATATGAGCAAAGGTGGCTGTGAAAATGAATCTGCATTGTTTATCCTTTTGCTCTTTCATTCAAAAAATGCATTAAATTCTAACCTATCGTTGAAGTAAAACAATTGAAAGTGGGGGTAAAATTTCATTATGAAATAAATGCTTTCTCTAGTTCTTGTTGGACACAATTATTGGCACCCAATTATTCCAACATCCTTTTCCCAAAAGAAGAGTTTGGAAAACACTTGGCAAAAGATCAGAGGCTATTCCTTCATCCAGAATCTCCAGATCCACCAGATTCCCTAGCTCCATGTTGGTACTTCTTCTCTTCAGTTCACCCCATTCATTTTCTACAGGGTTCAGGTCAGAGGACTGGGACGGCCATGACAGAAAGTTAATTTTGTGCTCAGTGACCCATTTTTTGGATTATTGTCCTGATGGAAGATCCAACCACAGCCCATTATAAGATTTCTAACAGAGGCAGTCAGGTTTGGATTTTTCATGCCATTAGATGCCATGCATCTAAACAAGATCTCCATGACCTCTGGCAGAAAAATAGGCCCACAACATTAAAGATCGAGCAGTATATTTAACCGTGGACATGGGGTGCTTTTTTGTTTGTACTAAACCCATCTGGTGGGTTTGCTCCCAAAAAGCTCTTTTTTCTAGTTTCATCTGGCCATAGATGCCAGTGCCAATTTAAGTTCCAGTTGTGTCTGACGACTCAATATGCTGGAGTTCATTTTTGGATGAGCGAGGAGGATTTTTCTTGAAACCCTCCCAAACAACATGTGGTCATGTAAGGGCTGTTTGATATATTTTGTCTTTGTATTTGGCCACTCAAACTCTCCTCTCTGCTCCTCAGAGTGCATTAGAGCTGTGTCCCAAAGTGGAGTGTGCGAACTCTGAAGTGCGTATTTGAAGTGCGAATGCATCACTACGGCGCGATGAAGGCTGTCCCAAACTGAAGTGCGCGGACTCCGAAGTGCGAATTTGAAGGGCGATTGCGTCACAGCATCACGACGTTAGCTGTCCCAATTCAGAATGCACCCTCCGAAGTGCGCATTCCAAGGCCGAATGCGTCACCGCGGCGCGACGAATGCTGCCGTAAATCGAAAGCGACTTCAAATGCAGTCTCCCAATCCCAGGAAAATGAAGTGTACATCTGATGGACACTTCACACCCTACCATATCCCAGCATCACTTGCGCACAGATGACGATGGAATTTATATTCGAAGAACATGACGGGTGAGAGTTCTGTTGGGGAATTCACAATGAAATGTAAGTAAAGAAACTTTAGTATTTTGTATGCATGTCCTGCTGTGTCATGTTTTGTAATGTTAAGATTGCAAACCTTTCTTTATATTATAAGTGTTTCCATTTTCTCTTGTTTTAGGACTATTTCAGAGAAAGTGAGCCTGCTGGGGAAAGACTTAAAAAAAATACAAAGTAAGCAAGTTAATAGAGTTTTTTTTTTTTTCAGTGAAATTCATTGTGCTGTTGTTGTTAACAGGCATGGTTTATTTGCTCTGATTTAGGACTGCAAGTGTCACAAATTTTTAATATCTTTTTTTTTGTCACTTTGTCAGTGAAACAACGTAATTTCTGTAGTTTATTTTTGTGATGTAAGTTAAGAATAAAATTAATTTTTTGTACATTTTGTATTTTTGTATCTTTGTATTGTATATTCACATGTGTTAGTAAAAGAGAACTAATTCTGTACAATTTGTAGATTACAAGGTGTAATGCAGTTTATAATTTTTTCACAACACTAAAAAAAAAAAAAATAATAAAATACGTTTCTACGTATTTCTGTGTGTATGGTTTTGTATTTTTTTTTCATATGTATCTTTACATTATTCAAGTCGGTTCAAACGCAATGAATGCATTTAAAATTGTAATCCGGCAACGATGCAGCAAAACAGTATAATTTACCCGGCCATGCTCTTGGCCAAGGCTGAGGTACATCCCCACCATCTCCTACAGTAAAACATAAAATATAAAAACAAATATGACCAATGCTGGCTCTATAACTTAAACGTCTAACGCCGTATTTCCACTACAGCGTAGCGAGCAGAGCGGAGCGGGCGTTTTCAGTTCATTCCTATGGAAGCTGAACTGAGGCACCGTTTACACGAAGGGAAGACGCAGATATTTCCCTGCGGTTTGGCCTCTCATTTACACGAAAACCCCGTTTTTATCACAGAAAACGATTATTTCTAAAAACTCCGGCCAAAGTGGAGATTTCTGATAACGCCGGTTATGTGTTGCCGTGTCAACTGGGAGAAACGGGGTTTTAGGTTCTCAAACGTCACATTATGCGCCAGAAAATGCTTAACGTCATGTGAGCGCCCTATTTACAGTTTGTTTGTTTGCTGTTTTGAAAGGAACAGGAAGTCGCTCGTGTTATTCGTTGGTGTCGATTCTGAGGATTTTGATTGGCTTGCATGGCTTTGTTCTTTTCCCTATACTGCCGCCCATAGGTTTGGCATAGTTATTATGGCGCTCGACGGTGTATTTATGCGGGTTGATATAAATGACAAGTTTTTTGAAAACGATGTTGTGTGCACAATGTTATTATTGAAAACGGAGGGGAGGAAATATTCGTTTCTCTAAATACCCGGCTATGTGTAAATGTGGCCTTCAACGCTTGCGCAATGCGTGTGCGCTTAACTTCCATAGGAATGAATGGAAAACGCTCCACTCCGCTCCACTCGCTACGCTGTAGTGGAAATACGGCGTAAACCTGTCAGAATGGCAGCGCCCCTCTCGCAACGTTGCTATGCGACAGGAGCGGTAATCGGGAACACCTGGTGGCGCAATTAGGAAATCCTGCGAAGGTGGAGTGTCTCATGCACTTCGGAGGGTCCTTCGTGCACTTCGGAGGGGTGGCCTTCGAAGTCCATGCACTTCGAAGTGCGTGCACTCCACTTTGGGACACAGCTTAGGATATCCTCTTCCATGCAGATTTGGAACATCTTTAGTTCTTCTGAACTTCTTAATTATTGTCCTGGTGGTGGAAATGGGAACTTTTTTTACTTTTCAATGCTTTAGTCCTTTTCTTGCAGCCACTTTCTATTTTGTGAAGTTCAGAACTGTATTCATTGGTTTTACTCACTGTGAATGATAATAAAGGGAATTTGGCCTTTGTGTTCCTTATATTTATAGTCCTGCGGAACAGGAAGTCATGGCTGGGCAATTTCATGCTCCTAGTCACCCTGGTGTGCTAAAAAATGTAAATATGATTGGGAATATACTTTTTTACTCATAAGAATTTCTAGGGGTGCAAATAATTGCGGCAAGCATGCACTTGAAAAACATTTAATTCATAATGAGATTTTCTCCCCATTTTCAATTGTGTTACTTTAATGAAAGGTTAATATTTTGTGCATTTTTTTGAATGAAAGATCAAAAAGATAAACAATACAGATGTATTTTCACAGCCGCTTTTGCTCATATTTACCATGGGTGCCAATAGTAGTGGAGGGCACTCTACAAGAAGAGTAATAATACACACACCCAATGTTCCAGAGATATGTATGTTCATTCATATAATGTTGTCTATGAATGAATAAGGAAAAGTCCCTTTTTATGGGCATTATGTACCTTTCCTGTAGAGAGCTGGTCTGACTGCATTTTTTTCCTTTGAGCAATAAATCCAGCTTTATCAGATGATTAGTCATTGCTTGACATGTTAACCAGAGGCCTGTTCTGTCTTTTTGGGGTGTTAGTTGCTTTTCAGGCATTGTCCACAGAACTCTTTTTTGGGTGAGGGGATTTGCTGGATTATTTATTAAATATAATGAATAACTGTGTCTGACTGGTCCAAACGCTACAACGTTCTGTTCAATATCATGTGAACGTTTTTTTGCATATTTGATCTGTTTTTGATGTCAGTTTGATGTCTTTTCAATATCAGTTGCCAATGATTGCTGCTTGCTTCTATATTTAGTGTGGAAATTAGTAATACAGAGTTACAGAATTTTTAAAGGTGTTGTCTTGATTCTTTGTAACTTCTATTTTCTGAGTAATTGTGTACAACTGTCATATAGCGGACATTATCTGTGATCTTTAGACTTGCAGACAAACCTGTTTTACACACAACACTCAAACACAGAAACAGGAAACCGGATTCACCTGAGTTCAAAGAAAGAGAAACTAAAGTGTAGTTGAGCTGTTTGTATTCATGCAGTAATATGGCGGAAGCCAGATTTTCCCAGGATGAGTTTATGTGTCCAGTGTGTCTGGATCTCCTGAAGGATCCAGTGACGATCCAGTGTGGACACAGTTACTGTAAGAGCTGTATTACAGGCTGCTGGGATCAGGAGGATCAGATGAAAGTCTACAGCTGCCCTCAGTGCAGACAGACCTTCGCTTCAAGACCTGCTTTAGCTAAAAACACCATGCTGGCTGAAGTAGTGGATAAACTGAAGAAGATTAAACTTGCTCCTGACTGTTACGCTGGAGCTGGAGATGTGCAGTGTGACGTCTGTACTAGAAGGAAATACAAAGCTGTCAAGTCCTGTCTGGTGTGTCTGAACTCTTACTGTCGGAATCACCTTGAACAACATGAGAGTTTGTTTGAAGGAAAGAGACACAATTTGACTGAAGCCACTGGACGACTGCAGGAGTTGATCTGCCATGAACATGAGAAACATCTAGAAATGTACTGTATTACTGACCAACGATTTGTGTGCTGTGTACAAAATATGAACATAAAAACCACAACACTGTATCAGCTGCAGCACAGAGGACAGAAAAACAGGTATGAATTTAAATTAACTCTTAACTGTTAAATGTAAGTCATTATTCACAAACCAATTCAAAAATGTTATCAGCTCATTTATACCAATCAAATATGGTGACATTTAATTGTGACATGCGACCCAGTGAGATTTGTTGTTATTGACGTCATTATATTTGATTTAAGCTGTGTTATTCAGAATATTAATTATTTTATTTATTTATTTATTTATTTGTTTGTTTGTTTGTTTATTTATTGTGATCTTTAAGACAAAATCATGTTTGAATTACATGAGGCAGAGTAAATGATAACAGAATTTAAAGGAGTCCTATTATGCTTTTTTACAATGTCTTGATTTTGTTTTGGGGGTGTACTAGAACATGCGTTAATGCTTGGTGGTTCGAACAAACACATTATTTTTAACAGAATTTACATTATTACAATACATTTCTCCCAGCCTGGCACATATGGCTTAATTAGTTCCGGGTTTAATGAAGGCCCACCTTCTGGTTAGCTGTACCACTGCGTTGCAATTGACAAACAGCTTAGACGGTGTTTCAGTACTGCCACACCCCTTGTTAAAGAAGCAAGTTCCATGTACAACCGTTTGCGCAAGCTAGATTACAGTGATTCTTACATTTTAAATATGGATATTTTTCTTACAAAAATGCACCGTTTCGCTACAGGAGGCCTTTATTAACCCCCCGGAGCTGTGTGAGGCACTTTTTATTATGGATGGATGCATAATATTGGACTTGTTTTGGACTGATGAGGAGAAACACCCATCTATGCCATTCTAAAGCTTTGGGGGTGCCAGGATAATTTTAAATATAACTCTGATTGCATTTGTCTGAAAGAAGGAAGTCATATGCACCTAGGATGCATGGAGGGTGAGTAAATAATATGCTACAGTAGTGCTGGGTCCTATCATCAGCCTGCGAGATCGCCAATACATGATATTATCATGCTAATGTATTTAATTATATACATACTTAGTTTCATTGCCTGAAACCAGCTCCAGCATAAGGCTAAAAGCAGCCTAACATTATCAAAGAACATCATCATTGATCAGCCTAGCCTATTCTAGTGCAAGTTTACGCATTTTAAAAAACACTTGCGTTATAAGTGAAGCTAACGTTATCTACACTGTATGATGAATAAATCTCTTACCAAGCACTGCACACGTCTGCGACGCGTTATGCCTCCGACGCGGCAACCGCCTTATTCCTGCCACTCTGCGGCTTGTTGAAGCAGTTTTCCACGCTGCATCGCTTAAGTTAGGCTAATCCCCCACCTCGTCCCTGCCCTACCTCCAACAACTCGAATTTACATGGGTGGGATTTAATTTAATGATTTTCTAATGGACTGTGTTGTGACATCATTGCATGCGGAAAACAAACGTTGTAGTACAAAGTTTGTTGTAGTTCTTGAAAAGGGATTTTTTTAAAACCAAATATCTCCTTTTGGAGTGGACTTTGGGCATAAAAAAGATCTACAAAATTACAAATCTCAAAGATACACACCACAGACTGACTAAAGTTCAAAAAAAGTGAAAAAGCATAATAGCACCACCTTAAAGTTTTGGGTAAACTATATGTATAAAACTAAGCATCGCTAAAAAATTTAATAATAATAATGCTGATACTTCTGTTTGAAACTATAACCATACTAGATCATTAGCCATTATAGCTCAGATCTTGCGTTCATCTCAGCTGTTGGCATGGTGATTTAGTGACAGTAGTTTATGTGACATTTGTCCAACAGAAACAGCTGAAGGAGACACAGAGGTTGTTCCAACAGAGAGTTCAGCAGAGAATGAAAGATCTTCAGCAGCTGAGAGAGGCTGTTAAGTCTCATAAGGTTAGTCTGGAGAAGAGAAGTTTGTCTCAAGTCTCAGTTTGGACTCTCATATTTCAGTCCCACTGAAACTCACTGTGTGATTGTGATGTGTGTCCTAACAGCGCTCTGCACAGACAGCAGTGCAGGACAGTGAGAGGATCTTCGATGAACTCATCCGCTCCATTGAGAGAAGCCGCTCTGAGCTGATACAGCTGATCAGAGATCAGGAAAGGGCTGCAGTGAGTCAAGCTGAAGGACGACTGAAGCGACTGAGGCAGGAGATCAATGATCTGAGGAGAAGAGATGCTGAGCTGGAGCAGCTTTTACACACACAGGATCACATCCAGTTTCTGCAGGTAACAGAGATTTTGAAAAACAAGAACATAGTAGATTGAGCAAGATCCTGCTGTGACAGAAGACGCACAGTGAAACATTTCATAACAAAGCAAAATGAGCATTGACTGGAATGTTGTCAGGAATTCTCTGTGTTGTTAATATATAATCATTAGTCAGAATCTCATCCTCATTTGAAAGAGCTGACTAATGGACAGTTACTAATGGATATCAGCTCTGGAAATCTCTGAGGAAACATTTCTCTGAACCCTTTCTTCTGGAAGACATATTTAGTTTTTGAGTTTTTACTTTTATTTCTTATATAATCAATGGTCAATGAAGAAAAAACTTGATGGTATCAGTATCCACCCAAATTTCATGAGCAGGGACCACACCACAACCAAAAATGTTCAGGAATAGTTTTATTGCACAGAATGTTAGAGATGAGTTGGAAGAGGATGAAGGTGTAGGTGTAATAGGATGACAGTCAGGTTGATCTTGGCGTCTGGAATTGATGGCCCGGAGAGACTCAGGGTGGGGGCATTGTTTCATGTATATATTTCAGGCAGACGATTAAGACGCCCTAAGTGGGAAAGAGCTGAGGCAAGCTTGAGCATCTCAGGTCTTTGAGATGTAGGTGCGGTATGCTTGTGATGACCAGCACCCAAGGGTTCTTATAGTCTCATCGGAGATTCCACATCTGGCTGCTGATGTTGCTGCCCCAATGCGGGAGGAATAAACTGAATAATGTTCAGGAGATATGCTGGAGATGAGGAAGATTTGATAGAGGTGCTTGCTGTCATGTCTCCGGGCTGTTCGGCCCAGCCCTGTTGTCTCTTGTGTTCATTGTCTGCAAGTTTGTGTTGTCTCTAAGCACGTGGGTTTTGTTTTAACAGCTTACCATGTGCTCAGCGGTCTTCATGGTGTTATTCCCCGCCCTCTTGTTATCCTGTTAATCATTCTTTATCACTGCCTCCCCTGCACCTGTTGTCACTTGTTCTCCTCATTAGGTTCTCCTTATATTCCCCTCATGTCTTCTATCTTGTGCTAGATCATTGTGTTTGCCTTTCGGTGCATTTCAACCAAGCTTATAAGGTCTATAACACTGCCTGCCTGTGTTAAGTGCTGATTTATTTCAATAAACAATTGTTTGTGCCTTCAAACTGAATCCCGTCCCAGTTCCTGACAGCTTGCTAAACCAGAATCTTGCGGCCGGTTTTCTGATTTCTGTAAGGAAGGGCGGATCTATGGGAGATGTTTAGGCTGTGTATCTAGATAAAACATATTTGGAAATAGGTTTGAATGGACTGAGAAAGGAGTTTAGGTGAAATATGTAAATAGGAAATGATGTTTCTAATTGGTCAGTTTTACTTCTTTGAAGGGTGAAGATGAGAGTATCTGAGGAGTGGATAGTAATGTCCGAGATGCAGGGATGAATAGAAGGATGGAATGTAGATGAAGTCAGAGCGAATTCTGAGCATTGTACGAAGATGAAGATTGCTAGCAAGAACATGGACTCTAAGGTTTGTTTAGTCTTTAGTCTCTATATGATCAGGCTAAGTAGGTCAGTGGTTAGTGGAAGGACAGGCCAACTGTTGCCAGTAGTTACTGAAGATGTTGATCCCTGATAAGTAGGTTTGGACAGAGCTAATGTGGATCTTAAGGATGGAATGAGCATAAGATATGAAGTTGCAAATGGACAGCACGTTAGTTGATGGGAAAGGAAGCTGATAGAAGGAGAGTAAGCTTTAAAACAGTTTCTGGCAGTGACTTACACTGAAAGCATCCTTGGGGCAAGACAATTAAGAATGGCTTCTTGAGAAGAATTTTTAAGATTTCTGATCTGCGGGTTTAGTTGAAAATGAATGTCCGATTTTGGGGCCAAGTCTGAATTTCTGAAATGATAAATGAGATAATGAGTTAGCTATGAGATTAAGATGTCCATGTTTGTGAGCTGCTTGGAGGAGGAATTGTTGTTGAGTGTGGATTAAAGTGAGCCTGTGCAAAGGATAGACTAGTTGAGAGTCCAGATTGGCCCACGGGAGGTAGGGTCCCTTGGGGCACTGGATGAGGTGTCTGGGCTGTTGAGTTATCCGGTTGAAGAGGTCCGGACTGAGCCTCTTCCGGATTGAGGGGTAAGCAAAATAATCTTATTTCAAGCAGAAAGCAAGATTATTTATCTTACCCCACTGACAGATTATTTGGCTTGTTTCAAGCAAAAACTCACTTGATTTTGACTTGTTTTTTTCTGAAAACAAGACAGTTTTTCCTTTCTCTAGAAAATCCTTCTTGATTTTAGAATTTTTAGATATTTTGGCTAGAAACAAGACGAAAAATCTAAGTAAGAAAAGCATTTTTCCGCAGTGTAGATTGTCGGTCTAAAGGTGTAAACATTTAGATTGTAATAAACTTGGCATGGTAATGGTGGCAATAGACCAAACTTAAAACTAAATACTGCCAAAAACAGTGATATTTATTTTACAAGCTCAATAATAAAGAATTAGATGCGAAAATATATATACAGTGAACTATTTACACAACAAGTCAAATTTACCCAAAACAAATAAATAAACCCAAGGGGAAAGGAACGTAAGCAACACCAAAGGAATAAAAATAATATATCAAAAGCAAAACTAACTTACAATGAATCCTCTAAACTAACTGCAAATAAAAAGGAAAAGAAAATATTTAGCATTCAGACACCCCAACTAAACTACGTTAACTAACAAAATCAAAACTTACAAATGTGGTGCTCACTTCTAACCTGGTGTTTCTATACAGTAGTGCAGGCATAGACAACAACAGTCCTGAAGTGCCGATATCCTGCAGAGTTTAGCTCCAACCTTGAAAAAAACCCTTACCTGCCTGTAGCCCTAGTAATCCTGAAGACCTTGATTAGCTTGTTCAGTTGTGTTTGATTAGAATTGGAACTAAACTCTGCAGGAGTATCCCTATAGTTACCTATCCCTGCAGTAGTGTTGCTGAATGTTGCAGCATGTAGGTCACGTGACATCATCTCTGCCCTCAAGAAAGCGTTCACTCTGGTGTCCCTTTAAACTGTAGCGGGAGATCTTGATTAGCAGCGAGGGCAGCAATGCCGCGCAGATTAATAATGACTGACATCTGGATTGACGAATGGCAATCCAGAGGGACAAGCCTAATAAGTTGACAGGTCAAGAGAGAGAGGGGGACAGCAATGACACACAGGCACACCCATAGGGCCGGAACACCGAACCTCAGTTAACAAGTCAGCTTCCTATATATATCATTTGGTTTTAATGTTCTGAAGCATTGCTAATTTAAAGGATCACTTCCTGTTTGGGGTCTTCATTATGTGCAAATGGCAGTAAAATCTGATCAGGGCACCATGTTCTAAAGGTCCTTGTGAAAATTCAATGCATTGACTGAATCAAAAATTGTCTATTTATCTTAAGTCTACTGTTTTCTGTTTCGATTTACTGTTTTCGATAGAGTTTCCAGTCTCTCTCAGCACCTCCTGAACCTACAGATGTAAATGTCAGTCCCTTCATTTTTCTCTTTTCTTTTGATGGCCTGAAAGAATCTGTCCATCAGCTGCAAGACAAACTGGAAGATTTCTGCAAAGAGGAGCTCAAGAAGATCTCAGAAAGAGGTAAAGAAGAGATTCATTTACTCACAGAAATTAGTCCAACATCTAACATCATGTAGAACATTATATGAGAAATGTCTTAAGAATGGATGCAAGATCATGTATGTATGTCTGTTGATTTCCATAGTCACAATCACCAACATTGTTCTATGGACCAGAAATGACTTCTTACAATGTAAGTCACTAAGAAAACAAGCAGAAAAACTCACTGAGTGTGTTCATGTACATCCTGTAGAAGGTGAAAGAAAACATAATTTGAGGACTTTTAAAAATTGTAATGTAAATGATGATTTGCACAGGATATCTGATCAGCTGTACTGAGACACTGATGATACACTGAACATGAAGTTGAAACAGGTTCATAATTCCTGATTCTGATGTGTTTTATCTCCATCAGATTCCCAACAACTCACTCTGGATCTGAACACGGTGAATAAATATCTTCGTCTCTCTGAGTGGAACACAGTAATTACTGACGCAGAGCAGCCCTATCCTGATCATCCAGACAGATTTGATGTATTTCAGGTGTTGTGTAGAGAGAGTGTGTGTGGACGCTGTTACTGGGAGATTGAGTGGAGTGGAGATTATGGTGTGTATATATCAGTGTCATATAAGAGCATCCGTAGGAAGGGATGGGGTGATGAGTGTGTGTTTGGATCTAATGATCAGTCCTGGAGTTTGTCTTGCTCTCCCTCCAGATACTCATTCAGACACAATAACATAGAGACTGAACTCCCTGTAAAGTCCATCAGCAGTAGAATAGGAGTGTTTGTGGATCACAGTGCAGGAACTCTGTCCTTCTACAGCATCTCTGACACATTGAACCTCATCCACACAGTCCAGACCACATTCACTCAACCTCTCTATCCTGGGTTTGGAGCTTATTATTATGGATCATCAGTGAAACTGTGTTGATGAATCAGAATAGATTGATGAGAGATTCTACCCATAATGGTTTGAGCTGCAACAGTGACGTTATAAAGTCTCTTATTTTCTTTTCATTACATTAATACTGCAGTAGAACTTCTGTTACTGAAATAATATGTCAGAATACATGTAAGATCAGTGTGTGTGTGCGGGCGCACGCACGCAAGTGTGAGACATGCTGAGTGCAGTGTGTATTTGTGCTTTTCTCACCTTACATTTGTGTTGATGAAAACCAAAGTCAATAAAAGTACCATTCAACTGAAACGATCATACACAGGCTTCATTGAGAAGATTTATCTCAAAGATCTGTTGAAAGCTTAGGCCAGGGGTCACCAAACTTGTTCATGGAGGGCCAGTGTCCTTCAGAGTTCACCTCCAACTTTCCTCAACACACCTGCCTTGAAGTTTCAAATATACCTAGTAAGACCTTGATTAGCTGGTTCAGGTGTGTTTGATTAGGGTTGGAGCTAAACTCTGCAGGGACACCGGCCCTCCAGGACCAGGTCTGGTGACCCCTGGTTTAGGCAGAGAGTAAACCAACTCCAGTAAGCTAAAAGTAGCCTACTGTTAATTCATTTATTAACTCAGGGTGTTTTTGAGGTCTTAAAATCTATTAAAAGCCTATAAGTCGATTTAGAAAAAAAGGCCCTTAAAAAGTATTAAAAAGTCTTGAACGCCATTTCAAGGTATTAAATTTTGTATCATCTTTTCATTATGTATATTTGTCCAAAGAGGTTGCCTGAAGTTAATCATTGAGTAGCCAAATAGTTGGATTCTTTAAGGTTTAGTTTATTTGTGACCCTGGACCACAAAATCAGTCATAAGTTGCATGGGTGTATTTTTGGCAACAGCCAAAAATAGATTATATGGGTCAAAATTATCGATTTTTCTTTTATGCCAAAAATCATTAGGATATTAAGTAAAGATCATGTTCCATGAAGATACTTTGTAAATTTCATACCGTAAATATATAAAATGTTAATTTTTGTGAATGGATGCAGCAAAATCGAACAAAAATGGCCAGAAACATGCCTACAAACTTCGCTCGCTGCTTCCCGATCTTTAGGAATTACCCACTATGTTTGGTATCTATGTAAAGCTTAGAATTTCTGCTTTCCGGGTGTATCTACTGTCCATAACGTGATTTATAGCGAATCCAATATAGCGAAGCCAATAAAGAGCATTAAAACAAACACTTCTCGCATAAACAAACTGGTTTCCTCTTAGCAACGGCCTGCTACAGCGCCTCTGATTGGCTGGCGACTTCTTCGCGTGCACAGTGTATACAGTCTGCCTTGATTACGGTTCACGCCATGGATGCTGAGATAGCGCGTTTGCTCAATTTAAATGCTAATGACAGCAATAATTTAGCAAACCTAGTGAATGATTCACTAATTCACTATATTCACTAACTATATATATTCACTAACTAAATGCCGCCACGGAAGAATACAAAGTTTTCACTACAGACGCTGAATTCGACCAGGTTGAGTGGGAAAAGGCCTCAAAGTTCAGGTAAGTGAGTCACAAACATTCTTAAATGCCTTCTCTACAAGAATAGTGGTTTTCATGAGTTATTTTTGCCACAGGTATAGCATATCTTGCGTTGACAAAATGTAAACAAAACATCAGCGCAGCTGTTGATGTTATGTAGGTCAACAAAGTTATATTGTTTTGTTTTCAGCTGTATTTGTCAGTACAGTGATGGGCAGCCATGCTATCGCCTCTTCACCCCAGAGGAAATGATGAATAGGAGAGCAGCAATGAGAGAATTGACATCCAACTCTGAGATCACAAACTTAACAAAAAGGAAGGAACAAACTCCTCATCAGCGACAGGACTTACTTTTGGCTGAAAGGAAAGCAGATATGCCTCGAGACTTTCAAATTCCTCCACATGTAAGTAAACGAAGAATGACCCACCACTTACAGTTTGTAACAAAAAGCTCAATGCTGCTTTCAATCTGTACCCCCCTCCACACACACACACACACACACACACACAAATGGATTTTTTTTTTTTTATTCCAGGCTAACTCGAGATCACCTCACAGGTCTGCTTTCACATTATAAAGAGCATGGACTTGAGCCAAAGGAAAAGAACTCTGGTGGGAGAAAAAACAATACACAATCACTAGAATTTGAAGATATACAGCGAGCTGTAAGGTTTCTGACAAATTATGCATCAGAAAATGCACTGGTCCTTCCTGGGAGGGTTCCTGGCTTCAACAGGGATGACATACAGCTTCTGCCTTCATCTCACACAAAGGTTTTGGTCTACAACTGCTACAGACAAGGTCTTGAAAATACAGGTAAGTAATTATTGTTGAATTTGGTATTATAGAGAGAGCAGAAACATATTTGACAGATGCCCAGAAAAGAGACCGTGTTGCACAACAAGAGAAGCATCTATTGACTGTTCAAACTGAGAGGTCCCTGTATAACAACATGGTCACAGAGGCCAAGAAAGTGTGTGCTGAGAACAACATCAAAGACCTAAGCAGCAATCAGCCATGTAGTCGCAACATCACTATGCACTACTCGTTTGACTATGCCCAGCAAGTCCACCTGCCAAGTAACCCCCTGCAGCCAGAACCAATTTATTTTCTGGTTCCAAGGAAGTATGGGTTGTTTGGTGTCTGCTGTGAGGGGCTTCCTCAGCAGGTGAACTTTCTGGTTGAAGAGGCCCATCTTATTAGTAATGGTGATTTCATACCTGCATTTTTTCTTCAGCAATTATGGCACTGGAGAAACAGATGTGCATCTCCACTGCGATAATTGCTCAGGGCAAAACAAAAACCATTTTGTCCTTTGGTATTGTGCCTGGAGAGTCGCAATGGGTTTGCACAGGAGCATAACCTTGAACTTCCTTATCGCCGGGCACACCAAATTTGCGCCTTACTGGTGTTTTGGGCTTCTCAAGAAAGCATTCAAACGTCATGTAGTGCCTTCACAGTGTACATGACAGCTCCACTGTCAACATCACGCAGGTCGTCGGAAGGGAGGATGGTACAACAGAAGTCCCAGTGTGTGAATGGCAAACCTTCGCTGGATCCTGCAAACCAGTTCCTAGAATAAAAAAGTATCAGCATTTTAGGTAAGTGTGCAACTTGTTTAAGTAAACAATGTATTTATATTAAGCAAACCACTACTAGATGCCACTAGATACTAGACTGAGTGGTGTCCAAAAGTTGTTTGGAAGATGTTTTTTTTTTTTTTTTGATGTCAAGATACCTTCTGAACAGCCATGTCACTTGCTATGTTTATGAGCACTAAAACACTTATTGTGATAAATTTTTCAGGTTTGATGCTAAGCATTCTGGAATGGTAGGCAGTGATGAATTACCTTTCCAGATCCTTCTGCAAGGCAAAGATTTCCCAGATGGAGAACCGTTTGTCCTGACTCCTTCTGGATTGTCACTCCAGAGGCAACAGTATCTGCATAAGAACATCCGCCCTTTCGTTGATTATCCGTACAAGGCCTGAGGTCCTACCAGTTGATGATTCTGACAACAAAAGTGCTGGAGGAATGGACTTTGTGGTGAACTTGGTCTTGGAGCAAACTAAAGATGCTCAGCTGGGTCGCACGCATGGTCAGCCACCAAAAGACATAAGTCGAAGCCCTCACTAGGCCACTGAGACAATGGCAAAACAATAAAAGAACTTTGTGGACTGTTTAAGGTCAGATGTGGCTTAAGATTTGTGGCTCAATGTTCGTGCTTAGCAATACTGAATTCACATTTTCCCCTTCAGTGACCAACAACGGAGAAAAGGATCATAAATATAAGTAGAGACAACCTGATCATAATTGTAGCTGCACTGGTCTAAAGAAATAAAAGCAATAACAATAACACACAGGCACACCCATAGGGCCATTATTTAGTCTTTTGCTGTTTATTTGTCTGTCTTTCTTTCCTCTCTCTCTCTCTCTCTTCTCAGCAGACACTGTGAAAACTACAAGAAATAAAGCATACAATATTCAAAATATGCATTTCTCCTTTTTCACAGTCTCTCAATTAAACATCCACTGATATGCATATGAACATGTGCAACATATCCAAATCCAATAACATCACTCTTTACCCATAACATTGTTCACATAAACTGATATAAAACAACATTATACACAAATTGCAACAGACTTAAACATGAATTTACCGTGTGTGCCCTCATAGACCATGCAGATTAATAAACTGTATCAGGCTGTGTGACATCTGCATTTCTCTTTGCCTCCATGTTAGTTTGACCCATAATGCAATGGTCCCACGCTCCACTTAACATAAACATGTAATCTGTTATGTTTCAATCATGACTCTTTCTTAAAGAGACCTTGAACTTTAAACATTTCAAGGGTGAACATTCTCTGAAAACATGTCTCTGACATTTGCAATAATCTCATCATACCAGTGTATGTAGTCAACACTTTGTGCCAGATGTCACCGAGCTGACAGGAGTAGAAGGTAATGAAATAGTTTTCATAACTTTTGTTCTGATTGTAGTTACCTGCTAGCCTGTTTTTCAAAAAAAAAAAAAAATTCTCTTCTCTACTGCTTTCCAGGTGCCCAAGGTTGCAGAGGCATATACATTCTGGATCTTAATAAGCTGTCAGGATTTTAATGAGTTTTATACACATTATCTATTTCCGTATAATCTCATTCTGTGGCATCTCCCATCTACAGTACTTCCTTCTGTATTCTCCATTCATGAGCACATCACGTAGGCCATGAGGCCTGCACACAGGGCTCTGAACTAGATCAAGGAACGAAAACAAAAAACAGAAACAAACGAATGGAACGCTGACAGGAACGTAACCAGAAACAGAAACAAAATCAAATGTAATAGTTCCAAACAGAAACGTTTTTTAATGGCCATTAACTGGTTAATAATGTTATTTTATTGTTCTGTTTAGTATTTTAATTTTGCAATCATTCAGACATGATTTCAAATAGTATGACCTATGCAAATGTGACATTGACGCATCCAACAAGATTGAAATGCCTGCCCTCAGCTGTAAATTCATCATAGGTAGGGCACAATGGTAAATGCAGAGGATATGTCATTAACCATTAACCCGATTAAGTACATGCATTTTACTGCTTAAACCTCCCTAACACACAAACTTCTTTGATGGGCCATCTTTGATATCATGTTGTTATAACAGTGACTGGTGGAATTCAGCATGGTCAGAATTCATACAAGTTCCTTTATTAGACCTATTTACACATTTAAACAGTAAGTGTAAAACAATTACACAGTAACAAAACAATTTAACAGTAACATATTGTTGTACATTTTTTTCTTAGAGACCAGGAGACGTTTTTGGATATCTTGAAGCAGAAGTTTCTCTTTATTCAGATACTCGCTGCTTGGCACTGCAGTCATCAAAAAGTCGTCTAACAAAATCTCAGCACAGCAGAGTATATAGGTTTGAAAGGGGGAGGAGTACATAGAGGTGGAATCAATCTAAACAAAGCATGCAAATGTGGTACAGGAAAACAGCTCAGTTAAAGATTTTCCCAGCCTTGATCTATTTAGCATACAAGTGTCATTCAAATGCATAGGTGCTTAAACAAAAGGCACAGTTGTACCTTGAGATTAGAATTCACACTTAACTTGGGAAACCTGCCAGATGTTCAGGAGCTGCATAAAGACAAAAGGTTACTGTCTCAGGGCCTGGGCTGCCTGCTCTTAGACTGTCACAATATACATAACTTTTTCAGTTCATGTTATTGTATTGGAACCTATAACAAATATGCATAGGATCGGCATATTTTAAACAGATTCTTAAATTTGTAATCCTTCAATATCCAACATAAAAATGATATATAGTTAGAATTTACTAGAATGTACATAACTTTATTACTAATGTTCATGTTACCCAATGTTTTTCATGTTCACAATGTTACAAACTTATGTAACTTATATAAACACTGTCATTGGCAAACTCATCTGAGGTAGGCTTGTTTATTTTTGAAAAACAGAAGCCAGGACATGGAAACCACAATGTAGAATCCAAAACTTTAAAATAACATCAAGTAAAATAAAATATAATATGGTCTCTGAACATTTTTAACAGGAAGATAATTTTGTATTATCAACAATGCAACAACATTTTAACAGTATAAAAGTGAACCATGTTTTTACTTTAACCCATCTGGTGGATAACTCATAGCTTATACGCATATTGTAGGGTACTATCAGTAACTACAGTGTACTATTTTCAAGGTATCATAAAACAGTTTTAACTAATTTGAGTAAACAGAAGAACACAGCTTATTGGTTAGACTCCATGAAAGAGCTTGAAGCACTCATTATGGAGAGGAGCATCACAACGTTCACATGTATATACAGTGTGCTTGCCACATCATCTGCATCTGTGGAAACGGTTCCTTGGGTTCACAGGCCAGTGAGATCTTTGAGTGACATTTTTTGCAATCAAAGACCCTCTGCCATGGCCAAGAGGTAGTTTTCCCATGTCTTTTTAGGAGACCCAGGGATACAGATCTCTGAAAGGCCAGGAGGTCACATTTACCCAGTCAGCAATGACATGTGGGGCCCAGATGGGTTAACTACAGGTTCCATGGGAACTGTGTGGGCATGGGCTTTGGCTGGGTGAAATCAGTGGGTCCCATGTAGGTTTTGTAGTATGAGTCCCACATAGGAAGCCCATATGAGCTGATTACATGGGCCCCATAAGGGACAGGCATGGGTCAAGTGGGCATGGGTTTGGTCTGGGAACACATATATGGGTCTTGCATGACATATTTATGGGCCAAGTGGGCATGGGTTTGATCTGGGAACACATAAATGGGTCCTGCTTGGCATATTTATGGGCCAAGTGGGCATGGGTTGAACTGGGAATGCATATGGGTCCATAGAATTTTATAGGCCAAGTGGGCATGGGTTTGAACTGGGAACACAAATATGGGTCTTGCATGACATGGGCCATAAAGTGGGCATGGGTTTGAACTGAGGAGCATATATGGGTCTTGAATGGCATATTTATGGGCCAAGTGGGCATGGGTTTGATCTGGGAACACATATATGGGTCCTGCATGGCATATTTATGCGCTTAAGTTTGGTTTGAACTGGGAACACAAGTGTAGGGACCTCGATCTGCAGGTCCTGGTGGGGTGGTGGTGGGGGGCTTGTCCTGGGGGTAAGGTTGGCTCCTTAGCTACCTTGTGGGTGGAGGCCACCGCCTCTAGGTGGCTTGGTCTCAGGGTGGTGGTAGCGTGCGGTGATTGCGGGACTCTCTGGGGGGCTATGGTGGTGTGGGGTCCTGTCGGGATGATGGGGACCTTTGGTACTTGTCTGGCGGGTAGTCGCAGGTTCAACGAATGAATGAGCTGGGTAAAGTGAGTCGGCGAATAAGTGGTGGTTTAGCGAGTTGAGTTGAGCAAGTCAGTGTGCGGGGTGGTGTGGGGAGTGAGTCAAGGATACTGTAGGAGAGTGTGTTGGGTCGAGGGAGGGGGGAGTGAGTGAGCTGAGCTCATGGAATGAGTGAGAGAATTTGGTGGAGGGAGTGAATGAGCGAGTGAATCAAGTGCACAGAATGTCTGTGAGTGAGTGAATGAGTGAGAGGATGGATGAATGGGTTAGATTGAGGAGAATGATTGGGGTCTGGGGCGGCCTGGTCCTCCTGGGCTTTGGCTGGGCCTCGTGTCCGGTGGGGGTGGGGGGGCTGCAAGAGGCCTAAGAGCGTCGACAACACAAACGCCATGAGTGTATTTGGATGTATTTTTTGGAGAGATGTTTTGTTTTCTTTTTTCCAGAGATTTAAAAAAATATATATTTTTGATTTATTTATCGGTATGTTGTAAAATTTAAATTGTTAAAGATTATGTTTGTTGTTCAATGTCATATATCATGAGTGTATTTTGTATTGTATTTTTTGGAGTTTTTTTTCAGAGATTTTTTTAAAATATATTTTTTAGTTTACCTGTATGTTGTGACATTGTTTTTTAAAGATAATTTTTGTTGTTCAATTTAATATATTTTTTGCAGTTCAAAGCATCAAGTGTCTTATATTTATCTTGTACTTACATTCATCTTCGTTTTTAATTTTTCTTAGATTGTTTCCTTAAACCATTTGGCATGGTTGGGCTTAGATAGGCCTTGCATGATTGCCCAGTTAGGACCAACATAAGATCCTTACAGAGCCCACTTTAAGCCCATATGGGCATTCACGGTTGAATCCTGGTGCAAGCCCACTTTAAACCCCTTTAGGCAGGTGGGGCCCAAATGGGTCTGACATGAATTACCCAGTTAAGACCCTTTACAGGTCCACCTAAAAGCCCATCTGGGCAATCACAGCTGGCCCCGAAGTGGATCCCGGGTGCAAGCCCACTTTAAACCCCTTCAGACTGGTGGGGCCCAAATGGGTCTGACACGAATTGCCCGGTTAAGACCCACATAAGACCCTTACAGATCCCACTTAAAACCCACCTGGGCATCCATGGCTGGCCCCCATGTGGATCCCGGGTGCAAACCACTTTAAACCCCTTTAGGCAGGTGGGGCCCAAATGGGTCTGACATGAATTACCCAGTTAAGACCCTTTACAGGTCCACCTAAAAGCCCATCTGGGCAATCACGCTGGCCCCGATGTGGATCCCGGGTGCAAGCCCACTTTAAACCCCTTCAGACTGGTGGGCCCCAAATGGGTCTGACATGTATTGCCCGGTTAAGACCCACATAAGACCCTTACAGATCCCACTTAAAACCCATCTGGGCATCCACGGCTGGCCCCCATGTGGATCCCGGGTGCAAACCCACTTTAAACCCCTTTGGGCAGGTGGGGCCCAAATGGGTTTGGCATGAATTGCCCAGTTAGGACCCACATAAGACTCTTACAGATCCCATTTAAAGCCCATCTGGGTAGCCATGTTGCAGAGCCCACTTTGGACCCATTTGGGCAGGTGGGGCCCAAATCAGTCTGACATGAATTGCCCAATTAAGACCCATGCAGTATCCTTACAGGTCCCACTTTTAGTACGTCTGGGCTTCCACGGCTGGCCCCAATGTGGATCCCGGGTGCAAGCCCATAATGGGGCCCACATTTGCCGCCCATGAAGTCCTCATCTGGGCCCCACATGTCATTGCTGGCTGGGTACTATCAACAACATCTCTGAGGAACAACCAGCTATTCACCACAGCACTTTGAAGGGACCAAAAAAGATCGGCCACCACTACTTCTCTGCTCTTATTGTAACCTTGTCTCTTGACACATGAAGATCATGCAGATCCACGTCCCTCATGTTTTGGTTGTATTTGAGGATACACATGGGCTGTGGAACTTTGTAAACAGGTGGAACAAAGAGAAAAAACCTATGACAGTAACCTCAGAATACTTCTCAGGAGCACTAACTAGGATTAACAGCCAAAACCTGTTTTCAATTGAGACATTGTGTTATACTGCCACAGCCATATCACCCTGCAGCCCAAGACTGGTTGCCCACTGAAGCTAAGCAGGGCTGAGTCTGGTCAGTACCTGAATGGGAGACCTCCTGGGAAAACTAGGTTGCTGTTTGAAGAGGTGAGGCCAGCAGGGGATGCTCACCCTGTGGTCTGTGTGGGTCCTAATGCCCCAGTATAGTGACGGTGGTGCAATACTGTAAAAAAAAAATGAGGTCCTGATTCTCTGTGGTCATTAAAAATCCCATGGCACTTTTCATAAAGAGTAGGGGTGTATCCCTGGTGTCCTGGCCAAATTCCCTCCTCTGGCCTTTGTCAATCATGGCCTCCTAATAATCCCCATTCACTGAATTGGCTCTATCACTCGCTCTCCTCTCCGCCTGTAGATGGTGTGTGGTGAGCACACTGGCGCCATTGTCCTGTGGCTGCTGTTGCATCATCCAAGAGCATGCTGCACACTGGTGGTGGTTGAGGAGAGATCCCCCCATATGATTGTAAAGCACTTTGGGTGTATGGCAATACACAATGAAAGCGCTATATAAATGTGCTCATTCATTCATTCATTCATACTACTTGTCATAATTGTGACCCTTTAAAGAATATATGTACAAAATGTAATGGTTCTGTCTGTTAATTAAGGTGTTTTACTTTTTGTAGTAGTCTGAGGAAGACATCTAGATGTGCAGACAGGAAGTAAACTGATCTTGTCATGTGACTTTTCACACTAGTCACGTGACATTGATACGTTTTAATCAAGACAATCTATTGGCCAAAGCCAACAACACTTTCAGAAATAAGACAAAAAATGCAGTCCAATTGTGACTGGTGGGATTAAATGGGTTAAGCATTAGGCCTACATGTACCCGCCAGTGAAAGGACAGCCAAACTATTCCTAACCATTTGTTACAAGTCCTAACACATTCGGAACAATTCCTAACAAATTCAGAACAATTCCTAACAAATTCAGAACAATTCCTAACACACTCGGAACAATTCCTAACACAAGTCCTAACAATCCTAACAGTTAATGGTCTAGTCCTAACAGTTCCGAACAGCGCTCAGCGGGGCAAAACTGCCATTGGCCGAACCGGGCAAAATAGCCATTGGCCGAAACATTGTCATGTGACTACTTCTATAAAAGGTACAAGTGCCAAGGCGGGCTCGTCGTTTTACACAGACCTTTACCACAGCGTGACGCGAGATAGTTTTAATTAATTCTTCAATCAAAAAACACATTTTAATCAATTGGACGTTTTTGGATAGTGTGCAGGTGAGTATAGTGTAACGTTTTGTTTTTTTTTTTGTGTCAGTACGCTATAACATGAAAGAGAAGCGATAACGTTATGTGACGTAGCTTCATTTGATATTGTGGTTCAGTCTCAACCGCTTACGTTGTACTCGTGTAATTTACATAAGTTTGTTCTTAATTTGGTTGTTTAATGTAGATATTAGATGCTATGTTTGGGCAATAAAGTGATATAAATCGTGGTGGCTATTCATTTTGCAACAGCATAGCTGGATATCCTTAAGAATACAGCACAACGACGAAATGATGATGATGATGATGATGAATGTAAAAATACTGAGTGAGGACGTGTTTTGTGTTAAAAGTGTAATAATCAAAAAAAGAGCCGAAAATTTTATTTTCACGGTTTTTTCATAAGCGCGAAAAGAGCGCCAAAATTCAAAAATACCCTTTAACATTAATCAAAGTTTTAGCAAATGTTTTATGTGAACAGAACAAGTTGTCTCTTAAGTAAAAGTAAGCAGTAAGTTATGTAAAATAAGATGTATATGTCCATAATGCCGAATGACTTTAGTAGGGCTGCACGAGTATGACAAAAATAATAATTGTCGATTATTCCCTTGAAACTGTAATTGCGATTATTAATTACGATTATCACAATTTGCATTGAATTATGTTTTGAATGGCTTTATGCCGTTGTTTGAAACAACTGCATGTCACATTTTTATATATATAGTTTCTTCTTTAAATATAAAAAAGTAAAGATTTAAAAAATTAAAACAATGAAAATAATGTAAGTTTTTGTTGTTGTTGTTTTTTTGTGGCATCTGTAATTGTAATCACGATTAGAAATTCGATTAATTGTGCAGCCCTATAGTAAGTAACATTATTTTATATTATACGTAATTGCTAAATAAACTTTGCTTTTACATTCTGTAACATTTTACTGTCTTCCATTTATTTATTTTAGTTTAGCTTAGATGTAATTGTTCATTATATTCACCATAGATTTAAAAAAAAAAAAAGTTATTTTCATTTGTATCTGTCTCAAATTGTCTGATATTTACACTGTTGTTTTATATTTATAGACATGACTAAAACGGGTAAACCGGACTCGTACTGGCATGACATCATGTTGAAGTATGCCCAAGGGACTTACAACTTCACTACAGGCAAAAAGCCAGGGGCGAAGAAGTGGAAGGATGTCTTAGAAAAAATTAATACCTGCCCATTACACAGACAGACCAAAAGAATCCCCTGCAAGTGCGGGTATCATAAGGTATGTAATGAAATATGTGATAAATGTTCCTACACTGGTGAGCATTACTAATCATCTTTTTCATAACAGAAAGGTGCTTTTGATTTGTGCTTTAAAGCCTGAAATACTAGTCAGAAAAACTCCTATTGTAAGTATAAAAAAGCTGTGTAGACTGTCATGTGCTTAGTATCGTTTAAAGGGATTTAATTTAGTTTCACATTTAGGCATATTATATATAACTGCGTTCACATGATGAAAACTACAGATGTGTAAGTTAAACATTATTTATAACCACAATCACTTATAATTATCAAAGTGACAGTGTCACTATACAGTTAAAATGATTTGTGCTGTAAAGTCTGACATAAGTAATGTTAGTCAGAAGAAGGAGTAGTTGTGAATGAATGAATGAATAAATACATAAATAAATAAAAACATTTTAAATGTAAAGATTTATTGAGCCTTTAGACAAAAAAAGAGAACAGTTTGCAAGTACAAGTTTTTGCTGTGTAACATTTTATACATTAGGTTTTGGCTCATAGTACAATCAAGTATGGAGCTCATACTTGATGAGATAAAGTTTTATTTTCAGAAGCACAAACTGAGCAAAATGATGTAGTTTTGTGCAGATGTTGTCAGTACAATTCAGTGAAATGTTACATCTTTGAAGAACTAAAGGTGGGTGTTTTTACATTTATACTAAAAGGACTTTGTGTCTAAAATGTAAAGTATGCATCAAATGACAGAAGGCATATAAAAATTGTGAACAGCATGTTTTTCAAAGTTTTGATTTTGATCATTTAGAGATAATTTGATATTCGTGTACCAAATGATGCAGCTATTTTAAGGCTAAAAACAATATTGTTTACCGCACTAGGAAAATTCTAGTGCTTTTTTTTTTAGCAGTCAGCTGAGCAGACAGCATTAGGTGTGCAGGCAGGACCCCTCAGCAGTGCAGGTGTGCAGGCAGGACCCATCAGCAGTGCAGGCTCCAGACCGGCTCCTCAGAGCAGTGCAGGCTCCAGACCAGCTCCTCAGAGCAGTGCAGGCTTCAGTCCGGCTCCTCATAGCAGTGCAGTCTCCAGATCGGCTCCTCAAGGCAGTGCAGTCTCCAGTCTATCCTCTCAGAGCAGCAGTTTAATTAAGTGCTCTCTTTGTAATGAAGATGTAGATGTGGAGGGTTTTACTGAACATCTCTCTGACTACCATGTGCAAGAAACATGTGACCAGTGTGGTGCAACAGTATGGGGCGCAGTTGGACTGCTTCACCACATTGAATATCATCATCCTTTGACTAGTCTTTCAGGGCAAGACAGACCATCAGTGGATCCACCAGCAGCATCTCCCACAACATCGACTGCTCAGTCACCTGCGTACACTGAAGAGCAGCAAGGAGCTTCACAAACAACACTTCACAGTCCATCACTGAGGCCTCCAGAAGTGAATTGGGTGAGTTTTCTCCCCAAACAGTCCTGCCGAGTGATCAAACCAGCAGACCAGAAGTGGATAGCCCAGTGCCTGTATGACAGCACAGGGCGACTGAAGCAGCAGTTTTCCCAAAACTGGTTTCATCCACCAAGTGCCAGCAAGCCTACTACTTCACCACCTGATCGAGGCAGTTACTTCAGGCAGCGTATGTTTCTGTGGGCCCCTATGAGGATGTGGGGTATTCCTCTGAAATGCACACAGTGCAATAGTAAGATGCACCATTCAGGAATCTACACTAAAGTGAGGGAAGTCATCGATATTGACACCAAATATTACTTAATTGGAGCAGACTATCCTCGCTGCAGTAAATGTATGGTTCCTGTTTGTCCTTGGAGTTCAGAGATCCTTAAACAACTGGATCCCTCCCACAGAAACAAATTTCCTGCTGTTCTCACCACTCACCTTGCCCTTGACAGGAAGTGTGTAACCTTGCTGAAGCCTAGAACTGCAGGAAACAGCTCCAGTTACTTGCAGCAAGCGCTGGAAGAAATTCATAGTGAGGAGTGGGCAAGGCGGACTGTAGACTACCTGACCGACTGTGAGCTTCACAAAAAAAGATGTGCCCTGACCCAGCTGGAAGTAGTTTATGAGCAGCCGCCACCTTTTTGCACTCTACCTCTGGCACAGTGGTTTGAGACTGCCCATGCCAACGAAATTCTGAGTCACCTTGATGAGCTAAAGGGTGTCATCACATCAACCTATGGTAGCATCCTGAAGCTAGATTCTACCAAAAAGGTAAATGTATGCCTGCATGTATATATTATATTATATTATATTAAAGTGCCAGGTGCATATTAACTTGTATTGATGTTCAGTGATTATACCTGATGTATTTATATAGATCACTAAAAAGCTTGCTGGTGGCATTGCGGATACTGCTACCTGGATGACTAACATTGGCAATGAGTTTGGCCAAGTCTTAAACTGTGTCCTAACCACTGGTGAGGGAGCCGGTCTAGATGACTTGTGCCAGAGCATCGTGAAGCGGTACAAGGATGCTGGGGAGCCAGAGCCTGCTGTGATTTATGTTGACAGGGACTGCTGCAGTGAGACAGGTTTGTAGCTTTATAACTTTTCCTTATAAAAATGTGTGTGCATTTATGCTGTTTATACATTTCTAATTCATATTAGCAAGCATTTCATGCAAGTTTCTGAATGGCAATAAATCGCAGATCTGCATGGTTTCCACTAATTTGGAAAGTGAATTTACATGGCTTTTGTTCAGGTATTTGTTTATATTTTTATGAGCACTGTTTGCAACCAAGTAAACACAAATGTGTTTAGCATATTTAACGATGCAAGTTTATATCTAATAAAATGTGTAAATTCTCTCCTTGTTTCTCATTGATGTAGGTGTGACACCAGTTCTTTCTTGGTTTCGACCATGGAAGGTCACAGTGTGTCTCGATATCTTCCACTTCATGCGACGATTCACTGCTGGTCTTACAACGGAGCACCATCCACTGTATGGCACTTTCTGCTCAAAGCTGTCCAGCTGCATCTTTAAATGGGACAAGGATGACATCTCTTGTCTTAAAGAGGCGAAAAAGACCATGCTTTTAAAAAAACATGGTGGGCATGTTCCAACAGAGGCCCAAATCCTGTCAAGCATCACCTCCAGTGAGCTAGCAAAGCACTGCAGAAGAAGGACACAGGGAGTTGAAGAAACTCGTGCCTTGATTCAAGGACTGCTAGACTCCATGTGGGAACTGACCGACACGACTGGTTTGCGCCTCATCAATCCAGAGAGCATGACACACATGTGGGAGGTACAACAGAAGCATTTACCCTGCATCCAAGATCCACCTGATGTTCAGCTTTACACGAAACTGGGCTCCGGGTTACAGAAGGGAGATAAGGTTCTGGATGTACTGAGGTGTGGCAGAGGGTACTCTTCTCTGGAAAGCTTTCATCGCCACCAGTGCACTTTCATTCCAGGTGAGTTAAGACAACATCATGTGTATATTTAAGTAAGTAGTCTTGTCATAAAACTGGAATTTCTAACTTTAAAACAATACCTTGAAAATCATCAAATACCATTTTTAAAATGACAGGGGAAAATTGCCACAAAATTAAAGGCATACAGTTTGAACAGATTTTGGTTAGAAGTAAATTAACTTGAATATTAGACAACTAGAAAAGTGTTTACCTATAAGTTGAAACTTTTCTTTGGCCTGGTAGTTCTGAGGGAGGTTTATAATGGTATTTTAAGTATGTGAAACATTTTGTCTTTCAGGGTGGAGGTGTAATGCTCTTCACACTCAGATGTACATGCTTGAGGGTGTATCAAGATGAAACATCAACCGGGCTCATCAGGCTGTGGACATGAGCGGTACATCACATAGTAAAATGTATGATGTGCATTTAATGTCCAAAGTGAACGTCCTCAGCAAAAGAGTCCTCGGAAATACACTCCTGCCAGAGTTCATGCCCCCTGGGAAACCCACTAGTAAGATTCAGCATTGTACATTCACTTACAATAGTAATTCCAGGCATTGCTGTGAGTTTGAATGCTGCCTAAATGCTAGGGGTGTTGAAATTAATTGACGATTCTGCATCGATGCAGTAATAGACTATAATCGATAGGCTACTAATGTCATTCACATACACGCTGTTAATTCAGTGTTTTACTTTAGATATGCTTTCATTCATGCCATTTGGAATGCAGTCTATTTTAGATGCATGAAACTCACGCACATGTCACAAGTGCTTTGTGTTTGTTGTTCTGGAGCTTGATTGTGGCTGCAGTTAAATGCACTTGCATCACCAAATAGTTTAATAATACAAAATTGGTGTAAACACAGTTGAATCAAATATTGAGCCTAAATCAAATATCAAATTGAATCGTTGACAATCATAAACAAATTGTGAAACCAGTGACGAACATCATTTTCATGACTGATTATTGCTGTGAAGGTGCTCATTCCTAGTTATAAGATGTGTCTGTGAGGATTAAATGTGTTTTGTTTTTTTGCAAATAATTGGTTATTTTTTAGCAACACTACATTAATCACATGTTCTGTATTGCTTTAGCCTAATATGATGTTCTTACTACAAAATGTTTAATGACTCTTTATGGCAGATGAGCGGATAGCTGTGGAGTACTTGCTGGCACAGTCTGACAGAGGAGACCTACTTTCTCCAATGGAGCAGTGTGAAATCACTCCGCCAGAGATGCAGGTTGAAGTTCAGGAGGATGAGTGTCTGGATGTCACAATATGCGATGCAGCAGACATCAATTTAGACACACACACCCTTGGCAGTTCCAGCAGTCATGATGATTCATTGAGCTCATCTCTGGTAATGTCAATTTTCTTAATTCTTAATTTAAAATTGCATAGGAATGTCATTTTATATGAGCAATTAATTTAATTTAGTTAATTAAAAGATTATTAGGTAATGCTTTACAATAAGGTTTAATTTGTTAACATTAGCTAACAACATCAGTTAACATGAACTAACAAAGAAAAAATATTTCTAAATCATGTATTGATCTTGATGTTAATCTCAGCATTTGCATGCATGATTAAACTTTAAAATACTAACTTTAATGAACCTGAACTAACTTTAACTAAAAACACTTATATTTTTATTAACTAATGTAAATGGCGATCAACAAATATTGTAAATGTATTATTCATTGTTAGGTTATGTTAGTTAAGTCAAGTCACCTTTATTTATATAGCACTTTTAACGATACAGATTCTGTCAAAGCAGCTTTACAGTATTAAATAGGAAAAAAGTATGTCAATAATGCAAAAGGACAATGGTAAACACTTAATTTTCAGTTAAAGGCAGTTAATCATTGAATCCAGTGATGTCATCTAGCACAGTTCAGTTCAAAAATAGTATATGACATCACTGGAAATTAAGTTAATGCCTTTTTGTGAAGTGTGAGAATAATTATTAAAAACTTTTGAACAGTCAATTTTGTAACCCAATTGTATTCTACTCTTACAATGTTTAAAAATGATCTAGGAAACCAGTCTTCCAAGTGGTAGCTCTTACAGTCCTGACATAGAAGACATTTCCTGCGCTAGGCCCAA
Organism: Labeo catla; assembly: GCA_012976165.1. Classification (NCBI taxonomy): domain Eukaryota; kingdom Metazoa; phylum Chordata; class Actinopteri; order Cypriniformes; family Cyprinidae; genus Labeo; species Labeo catla. Next base: position 73,893 of record VONZ01001552.1, read on the forward strand.
CACATCAGCTCCGGTAAAGTTTCTAATACTTAATGCTGATGCTTGTAATTTAAGAATGGTATATCAAAAGACTATTTTGTAATGCAGGATATTGTTTGGTTGTGTGTGTGTGTGTGTGTTGTGTGTGTGGTTTTTTTATTTTATTTATTTATTTTTTTTAAATACACATTTTTAGGACAGTAGATGTGATTCAAGGGGTGTTCCTGGATGGGAAACAGTGGATAACCTGGCAGGGTACCTCGTCAACCTCAACCGCACCATCACTGCTTTATCAACCAATGAGATAGCAGAGATCTTGTGGTTGTATTCGTGTCTGCATGCCATTGATCAGTCCCCCTCCAAGTATTCCCTTAAGTGCAAGAAAAATGTCTTGCCAGGTCCCTGGAGAGCTTCTCGGAAGCGTAGTGGCTCAGTCCCTGGTCAGCAAGCGGCTGAAAGGTGAGTTAAATAGTAGTGCACCTGTCTAAAAGTCTTGTTTCATGCTGCCTGTGTGCCGCCATGAAGTATCCCTCATTCCCTTATTTTCATCTGCATAAATTTCAAAAATGTAATTAGTCTATGTTTACAAAGCTATAAAGAACCATGGAATACAAGCATCATGCATAATACAATCAGTGCATCATTTTATCCACAGACTGTTCATGACCCACGGCCAGGCTGCCCAGAGACCTGATGTCAACAGGATTTCAGAATGCGTCACACTCAAGCTTTTGAAGGAGTTCAGGGAAGCCAGAAACAGGCCTAAAGACAACAAGGGCAAAGTCTTTCCAATTCCTCAGGCAATTGTGATGACGTATAGTCACATCAAGCAGCTGCTTGAAGACTGCAGAGAGGTGCTGGACAAGACCAACTTGGTGCTAGTTACAATCAACAACACTACAGTGTCATCTTGGTGAGTTGGTTCTTTATGGAAGCAGATTAGACTCAATAATAATTCACGCAAAAGACACGATGCACACATGCGTAACCAAATTCACATGCATGAAAAGTAATTCACGTGCATGAAAAAATTATATATATTCACAAAAACTAAGTCACGTGCACAAGATAAAAATACATATTCATAAAATACGTGTCACAAACGCAAAACACAATCCACAAATGTACAACTGTGTACAAAAAGTTTTGAATCTTTAAAATTCACGAGTTAATCGTGACTGTGAACGTACGAATCGTCATTCATGTGTGAATCGCCCTGGGTTTGCGTGTGTGTATTTTTGAGACTGTCCTGGCAGCGTGTTTCTCCCACTTGGGTGACTCGTACTCTTCAGCCAATCAGATGCCAGCTCACCATTCAACCAATCATAACCCGCCGAGAGCGCAGGACTCAAGGAGCTCAGCTTTGCACACCTTTTGCGCAATCTGAGTTAAGTAGAACGGAAATGAAGCTTTACATCTGCAGTTCAGCATGGCGAACGAAGAACGGGATACACGTGTAAGTGAAGTGGAGAATTTTTTTTTAATAGCAGTGTATTGTGACTAAAAACACATTATGTGGACAGTGTTGATAATAAAACATTCAGTTTGCTGGAGTTAGCACGTTGTTTAGACTTATTAGAAGAACACATGGATTGACATGGATGGACGTTTCCATGGATCACATAGGCCAGCTGTTCCCCAACCCCCCTCCCCTAAATTTAACATTAATTTATGTAAGGTTTTTAAGGTAAAATGTTTGTTTGACAGGCATTAACATCAGAAGTGGAATCAGCAGCAAGAGCTCTTATTGATGTTTTAGCCAGGGGCCTGGTTCCATCTTCAAGTAGCACTAGTACATTAAGGAGTTCTAATACAACCATCAGAGAAAACATCCGATTGAGTGGGACAAGTGGCCTTACTTCTCAGCCCACTCCAGAACCAGAAAATAGGGTGAGGCAGGCATTAAAAAGGTACATTTTTGTTCATACCTTTTTAATATTTAGCATTATTTAAATATTTTAAAACATGGTAGTAACCCTTATAAACAACTAAAAGAGAGCTTTTGTTGCTTTCTTACCTTCTGCTGAAATACTGTTCATAAATTTGTCTTTTTGTCACTCTTACCGTAGACAATTCCCAAGTATGTTTGGGACTGAACATGACCAGCCTAGGGGCGAAAAACGTTTCTCTGTGGCAAAACCTGGCAATGTGAAAAAGACAGATTTTCAAATTTATGTGCTTGCCGAACCAAGCCTGTTTACTCCAAAAGGAGATGAAGACCTAGAACTTGTACATGCTGGGCTTGGGAAGAGGCTGTTAACTGTTCCAGACAGTTTTAAACACAGTGAGGTAATTGCAAACATGATCATAATGCAAGTAATTATATGATACACAAAGTTTTTCCCCATTACTTAAAAAAATGAATGATGAATGTGGTGTTTTATGCTTGTTTAAGATTGTCACTCTGCTTGAGGAAGAGTTTCCTAAACTAAAAACCCTTCAAGGGGGCTGGATGTTTTACAAGTCTACAGGTATTTATATTTTGCATGTCAAGTATAAATAACACATGTAATGAAGGATTTAGTTTTTTCTGATTTTATGTGGAAATTGGAAATTATGCTGCCTTCCTAATTACAAACTTTCACATTCAAGTGTTACTTTGCTGATTCTGAAATTTCTGCCAAATGCAGACTATTTTTGCTGTGTGTAAAACATTCAGTACATTAATAATGACTTTTCATGAATTTAAGTATGTATTACAATATAATGTGGCTATTGTGGAAAAACCAATAAAGAATAGCAGGCACAGCAGCGATTGTTCTCCCCTCTCCCATGTTTAAAGTTTATGGCCTGCCCAACTTAGGAACTTGTGCATTAAAATTATCACTGAGCTACCCATTGATAAATACAACTTAAGAGATTATTCATGTCCAAATTAATTTTATAATTATAACTAATTACAACCATTCTAATAGCACATGAAGGCAGCATTAGTCCTGAGTTTGATTCTCCTCTGATTTTACTGTCAGGTGGTGGTGGGCGGCGTAAGCTGTCTATAATTCCCACAGACTCTGATGGATACTCAACTCGGCTCCTAAAATCAATGTCAAATAATGGGAAGAACATCCTTTTTGTAGTTCCACTACAAGAGCAGCTTTCCATTGAACCATTACCCTTTGATTCTGTAGAGTTTGCAAAAATGCCACAATCCAACTGTATGAAATGTGGCAGGAAAATGCCACTGCCATTGCTACCCTTACACATTGAAGAGTGCAAAGTAACTGAGATGGTAGGTTTTAATTGTAATGTGTGTGTTTTTTTTTTTTGGTTGTTGTTGTTGTTGTTGTTGTTTTTCTCGTTTCTTTTTAGACCGTAACGCTTTCTTAACATTTCCATTGCAAACCCATTTCCTTTATTTTAGAAGTCTGTAACTGATGTGACCATTCTTGATGATGAAGATGAAAATGTTAGTGGACCCACTGACCAGCCGAGCTCACGTCACACAGATTTAGAACAATCATCACAGGTATTTTGAACAAAGTTCATTCCTTGATAAATGCAAATATGTGTTTTTGTTTAGCAAAATGTGCACACAAGAATCTGTGGCTCCATGCAAATTGTTGTGTGAGGCTATTCTGGAATTTGATGAGTATGATCTGAAATTTTTAACTTTAGCATACATGGTATTCAAAAAATTTATGCTGAAACAATTATTTAAGTCAACAAATTTATTTGCTTTTGCTGGAAACCAAGGAGTAACATGTATGTATATGTGTGTGTGTGTGTGTGTTTTTTTTTTTTAAACAGATTTGTCCCATTTGCCAGATTTCTTTCCCAACAGATGTCTTACCTTATCATGCAAGCATGTGTGGTGAAGGGTAAGGTTATACTACAGTATGTAGAATGTCATTTTACCTTTAGACCCTTACTTTAATATTTGAAGAAATGTAAAAATCTTTTTTTTTTTTTTTCATTCATTCTATAAAAGACAATGGACTGGTTTTACAGATAGGGCTTAGATGAAGCCATGCATAGGCCTTAGTTTACTTTTTTTATAAACATGTCTTAAAAAAAAAAAACATTACTGGTGTGTATCTTCAGACAGATTAATGGCTCTGACATTTTCAGATATGTCAGTGCAAGTTGCGTTCAGTTAAATCGGCTCAAACATGCATTTTAGTCTGGGACTAGGATTTAAATATTGTCTGTAAAACTGGGCAAATGTCTTTAGCTGTAAAGACATTTTATTTTGTCTGTGTAGAATCAATGTTACTTTATTTGTGCCACCAAATAAAAAATAAAATATCAATAAATAAATAACTGACTGGATAAACAAAACTGAAAAGTTGTATGTGACATGCCTATTCTAGAGGGAGGGCTTTCAGTGGCAGTGATTCTCCAAGCACATCAACACGAGAAGAATTGCCAGGACCCTCAACCGCACAATCATCCACATCGCTATCAGCAGGTTATGCATGACACATTCTGCTTGGGTAGTGCTGTTGTACTGCTGTGAAACAAGTGCATGTATATGCATTTAATTTTTTTCTGTATTGTGGCTTTTTTGACCTTAGATTTTTCTTACAACTATAGTTGTAAAATGTCTTTTGCATAAATTGTGTGTTTCTTTTTCAGCATGGAAAAATGAAACTGACCCACAAAATGCATCTCGAATGTTTTGTGAGGAATTGCTGTCCCAAAATGCACACTGTCCATCTCTGTCACTACTCCTTAACCAGTTTGATACTGTGGATGAGCAGGACAGTACACTGGTTTCATTTTATAAAATGAACAGTGCTAACTGGTCAGCTCCATTGAAATGTAGATTGACCGGTATTGCTTGCTGTAATTATTAAATTAGTCATTATTTGAAGCAACCATTTTACAGTTTCTGCAATGTACATGAGCTTGCTGTTCCTTTGTTTTTGTTTTGTTGATGTCTTTTTAGGAGATGCAGCTGTTGGCAAAGGCGTTAACCGTCATGTTTTGTCAATGATGATGCAAAAACTGAAGACTGGCTTCGCTTTAAATTTGGGTGTGTAATTGGTTACTATTCTTTTACACTTTTACACACACCACACACACTTTATATGTTGATCACTTTTTTTTTTCTCCATTCTGATGGTCATCAGCTGAATCTCCTGCATGTTTGTACAGTACTAAATCATGGTAATAACACCCACCTTGCAAAACATCTGCCCATCTGTGAATCCTTGTAAATTATCTGTGTGGGTTAGGTTGGGTTTAGAGTAAGGGTTTGGGTGAGGCACTTAATTCAGATGGGTAAGTTTAGGGTAAGGAGCTAGAGATTGCATTGTGTCAATGTGTGATTTGTATGTATATGTATGTGTGTGTGTGTGTGTGTGTGTGTGTGTGTGTGTGTATATATATATATACACACACACACACACACACACACACACACACAGTAGTCAACATTTGAAGTGGATCAAAAAAGTTCAAAGTTGTCCTAAAACCAAAACAATACCTGTTCTTGTCTTAGGACAACTTTGATTAACTTTTGTGATCCACTTTAAATGTTGACTACTGTATATGTATATGTGTATGTATGGTGTTTTTTTTTTTATTTTTTTTTTGTTTGTTTTTTTAAATCTCATACCAGGCTTTTTCAAGCCGAGTTTGTCTATGTTTTCAGGTACTTGGACGTATTAAGTGCCAGATTAAAGATTTGAGAAAAGGCATCAAAGACACTGGCATCTGGCCACTTCTGTCCCAGAGACTCGACAGTCACCACGTTGTTTTCCCAAGGGAGTCAGTTAGGGACATTACATCACAGGTTAAGTATACTGATTTTAAATATGCTATTCTATGATATTAATTCTGGTATTATCTGGTATATTTGTTTTGTTTCTTTTGCATTCACAAAAACACTACAGGAAAAAGAAGTCAATCTTCTGTGTAACTGGTTGTGTCATTATAGATGACACACATTATTGTCATTTTGGGGTAGTCTTTGTAATGCAGAACTTGCATTATTAAAGTAGTAATGAATTGCATATTGAAATGTAAAATTTACATTCATGTTTTTACATATAGGTAAAATTCAGCCTTATTTATTGAAGCCCCACTGCTGTAACTACTTATTGCCTACTTTCTTGAATTCGTGATGTCACATAATCGTATACATCAGTACAAGAACCAAACCACAGTGACTTTTAAGTGGTCACACCTGAGCCCCACTCAGTTGGCATGGAGTACAAGTTATTATGCAAAAATAGCAACTATTCAGAACACAAAAGCCTTACAAGAGGTGTGCCCATGAAAGTGAAGTTTCAAATTAAGGTTAAAAAACAAGATAGCTGTGTATTTCTAAATTATGGCTGTTTTTGTAATTACAAAATGTACTAACATTGTAAGCAGACCTTGTCAGGAAGAAAATAAATAAATGCATGCATAAGTAAAGCAATTTCATGACCTCATTAGTATTCCTATTTAAACATTATAGGAAATTCTTCAGAAAATTGTATGGCCTAAACCTGTGGACGATGTGGATGATGAGGACAATGATGACTCCATTTCTGTTGAGAAAATGAGTGTCATCACAGGCTATATGCGAAGCTTTATTGAAGAAGGTATGGGTTTATTTATTCTTCTTCCATTCCAAATGGTCTTTTGGTTAAAATGTGAAAGTCTCTGCCGTTTAATAATAAAGATATAACAAATCTTAAATAAGTGTTTATAATGTTTTTTGTTCCCCCTTCTTTAATTATTACTCTTTCATAGCATCACCGACCATGCTGAATCACTTAATGAAGTTCTGGGTGGGATGGGAGTTGCCAGAAGAAAACCTGGTGTTGGAGTTGGTGACTGCCAAGTTCCCTGTTGCACACACGTTTCAATGCATTGCGCCTTCCCTGTCACTACCAGACCTATGCTGCATTCAAAGTAGATATGTTAATGTGCTTGAACTCTGTAAATAGTGGGTTTGGCCTTGTTTAGCTATAAAGAGATGGGGGGAAAAAAAACAGAGGGCAGTGTATTAGATGAACGGATTTGCCTCTTTAAAAGATGTAGTGATGTTCTTAAACTTAAAATCTGTTAAATCAAATTCATTTTACGAGAGTTCTAAAACTATAAGAGGCTAATGTGTTTGAACTTTAACAAAGTTATAAATGTTAAACCATTTTGTGTGCTAATTTGAATGTATTCTTTTAAAACAAAGACTGGTGGGTAAGAAAGCAAAATCAGTTCACTTTAATGTTAATGCTGTGTTACTGTTTTTAGACCTGAACTTGTTCAAGTAATAACTATTGTTATATACATACTCACACACACCACTTGTTGAATATTGAAAACATTTAATAACACCTGTTGGTGTACACATATCACTTATGCATTAGCTGTATGTTACAAAAAAAAAAGTATGTGAAATACACAAAAGTTAACTACGTTTAATGCTTGTTATTTTTTGTGCGTGCTTTAAAAATAAACTCGTTTTCTAGTATTAACGTAAAAAATCTAATTGTATGTGTGGTTCTTTCAGTGTGCATGTTTACCCATTGCACAGAGTGTGTAAGGAAGTATAAAACAGATTAACTTAATCTGTCAATGTAATGTACAGTGCTAAGATATATGTCCACTCCAAAAGACTCTGAATGTTGCATTGGATCGATGGTTCTTTGAAGTTCTGCTATTTCATTTTCTGTCAACGGAATGTTAAGCACAGGAACATGCACCCCAAGGTTTGGGTCCTCAGAGTACCCGCTGTCCTCCCAGTCCATGTTTGGTATGCCAACATGCTGAAGAAAACAAATTGATTAGATAATTTGTGTGTTTTCCGGTTTTATTTACATTTTTAACTTTTGCTTTCATCTTGTGTGGATGCCAAATTTACCTCTGGCTCCAAAACTGGATTCTGGAAATGGCCCACTTGCCACAGCTGATTGGGTGTCAAACTGCCTTCTGTCCTTATGGGATGGTTGTCCCAAGCCTCATGAAAAGCATCCAAGCTGGCCTGGATGCGTGGGAGGAAGACATAATGGCAGCAGAATAGATGCAAAGAGTTGCTAATATCCAGCAAGTGATTGTCCTCCAATGTGTGCAGAACATTGTAGTAGACGCTTGTTACTCCTATGAAAACATCACGCCAGAGGCGTTCAATTCTGCATTTAAAAAAAAGAGACACATGAATGTATAGCCCAATAGAATTAGCAATGACCATGAGAAACAAGCTGAAAAAAAAAATTGTGTAAAAAAAACAAACACCTTTTCAATGAAAGTGACATACAGTTGCCATTGTAACCACTAGATGGCAGCAGAGGACAAATCATTTGCTAATTCTACTCCCTAATATAGTTTCCTATCATTTTTCAAAAACGTATTTTACAACAGAATGTGCATAAATGTATATGAACGGCTTGTGTGTTTCTGTGAGTGTATTCTCCATCACGGATGTGTTCTACTGTCAGCCATACATTTTGGGTTGGCCTAGACCAGGGGTGGCGAACTCTGGTCCTGGAGAGCCGCAGCCCTGCAGAGTTCAGCTCCAACCCTAATTAAAACTCACCTGCCTGTATCTTTCTAGTAACCCTTCAGACCTTGATTAGCTTGTTCACGTGGGTTTGATTAGGGTTGAAGCAAAACTCTGCAGGGCTGTAGCTCTCCAGGACCAACGTTTGACACCCCTGGCCTTGACCCTAACAGCAAAGAAGTAATAGATGCCTTAAAGTGCTTGAACCCCAGTAATTGCTGCTTGCAGCTATATTTGCATTTGTTTCTGTACTTTTACCTGTTAGAGACACTCTCTACTACTTCAGACACTAATGTCGTAGGTCAAATGATAACATAAAAATGTACATCCAGATTACAAACATAGTACACAGATTTTTGATTATATATGTGGTCAGTTTAAAGGAAGTGAAATTAATAAAGTGATTAATGATCACAGAAATGCATGAAGTGAAATTACCTTTGATTGTGCACACTTTTACCAGCAATGAAGCTGTTGTCATCAGTGCCACGAACTGAAAACATTAATTCTGCAATTCCCACATTTTCACCTCCATGATCACCTCTCACTCTACCAAAAAACAAACAAACAAACAAAAAAACAAACATCACCACATTATTTTGGGTTGCAATTACACACAATTAACCCTTATCTAAATTATAATTTATGGACAACTTTAGCAGGTTATAAAGAGAAGTACAAAAACAAACAAAAATTATGCAATAAAATAATACAAATTTTGCAATTTGATACAAATACCTCTCGGGAAACCCGTGTGTATTCACAGCTTCTCTGAAAAAGGCCAGATGGGTGTCAGAGCGGTTGTTGTTTGAAATTTTCAGGTACATAATCTGTAGAATATATACAAACACATTTGTATGTGCTGAAAATACACAGTAGTAGAGAGCAATTGTCAGATAAAAGTACAAATGCAAATATAGCTGCAAGTTGTGATTACTGGGGTTCAAGCACTTTAAGGCATCTATTGCTTCTATTGTGTTAGGGTCTAGGCCAACCAAAAATGTATGGCTGACACTAGAACACATTCATGATGCAGATACATTTATGCAAATTCTGTTGTAAAATATGTTTTTGAAAAATGATTGGTAACTACATCAGAGAGTAGAATGAGCCAATGAGTGGTTTTCTGCTGCCATCTAGTGGTTATAATGGCATCTGTGTGTCACTTTCATTTAAAAGGTATTTATCACCAGAAATCTCAAGTAAAGCAGAGATCATTTTCCATCCACTATCTGTGTGCCAAATTACCATCGAACTTTATGGGATGCTTACATGCTTGAACCCCTAATAAACATTTAAACAAATCTTACCTTTCTTGAATAACCATCTATTCCACCAAAGATGACCAAGATGTATCTGTAAAAAATAAAAAAATAAATAAAAAAATAATAATAATAATCATAATAATAATTAAAAAATATATATTTAAAAAATATATATGTTAAGGATGGCTTGCAGACATACCATGAGTTTATGGTTGGTGTCTATGTGCACCATGTACCTGGGGTAAGGAACAGAATATGCTCTACGTGCAACACACCGTAGGTTGGTCATCCTGGAGAGAACACCGACACTGTCTACACGGTGCATGGATGCACACACCCTATCCCACTGTACGCGGTGCCCCTGTGCCAGTAGAGCCCCTCGAACCATACGATATCCTGCATCTGGCATAGAGTTCTTAATCTCTGTGACAAGGGCATCAAGCTCTTCATCTGTACATGTGCTGTACACAGCTCTCACAGATAAATTGTTTTCAGACATCCTCCTAAACAGCGTTGCACGAGACACACCAAGTATATCTGCAATAGACTTGACTGACAGCCCAAGTTCTATTAGATGGGCAATTGTGGTAGTAGAAATTAAAATTCTTGGACGTCCGCGTCCATGTCCTGTTTCCAGCTCCACTGTCACGGATACCTCCTCCATATCCCTAAGACGCTGTATGAGGTTGCTTAGATTTGTAAGGGCTACCATGACATCCTCCGGCATTTGTATTATTTCAGCAAGGGCACTAATGAATACTAGTTCCTGTCTGCAAATAAACTGTAGGTAGTCAATGTTCAGTGGCTGTCTCTCCAAGACATGGATCAAACGATCATGAAGTCGTTGAAGAATGTACTGCTGGAGAGATTCCTTAAAAAAAAAAAAAAATTAGATATAGATGTGTTTCAATGTATAGGCAATGTGTTATAGCATATATTTCCACTTTAAACAAAAAGTTTTTTTTTGTTTGCTCATTGTTTTAAAGTAGTGTCTGTCAGTAAAGTACAACATTCTTCACATATGTATTACTGTAAACGTAACTTCACACGGACCTGACAAACTCCAACAAACACCAGTTTAGAAAGTCAAAATGAATGATCATTTCACCATACTCAAAATGTAAAAACAACAGTCAGTAACATGCTATTTTTACTATCCTGACTGCATGGTTTCTTTTTAAAATTAAAAACTGTAACTGTTATTGTCTTGGTTAACAAACGTCCCTAGACGATAAAGTGTTATGAAACAAAGTAATAACTTACACGTGTATCCCGTTCTTCGTTCGCCATGCTGAACTGCAGATGTAAAGCTTCATTTCCGTTCTAATTAACTCAGATTGCGCAAAAGGTGTGCAAAGCTGAGCTCCTTGAGTCCTGCGCTCTCGGCGGGTTATGATTGGTTGAATGGAGAGCTGGCATCTGATTGGCTGAAGAGTACGAGTCACCCAAGTGGGAGAAACACGCTGCCAGGACAGTCTCAAAAATACACACACGCAAATCCAGGGCGATTCACACGTGAATGACGATTCGTACGTTCACAGTCACGATTAACTCGTGAATTTTAAAGATTCAAAACTTTTTGTACACAGTTTTACATTTGTGGATTGTGTTTTGCGTTTGTGACACGTATTTTATGAATATGTATTTTTATCTTGTGCACGTGACTTAGTTTTTGTGAATATATATAATTTTTTCATGCACGTGAATTACTTTTCATGCATGTGAATTTGGTTTCGCATGTGTGCATCGTGTCTTTTGCGTGAATTATTATTGAGTCTAATCTGCTTCCATAGTTTTTGGCTTCTTGAATTTACTTTAGTAGTACATTTCCCATGAAAAACTGCACTTCAGTAACAGCTACTGAATTAACTATTCTAATTCCAAATGTATTTGTATATTACGTATATTAAATGTATACATTGTTTCACAGCAGCTTTACAGAAATATGAATGGTTGCTTTGTTGCTTAATATTACACCGCTCTCAGTTTTTGATTCTGATTGGTAAGTTGAGATATTTTCAAAGTCAGTTTCCCACAATAATGACGGTCATTAGTAGTAGTGCTGTGTAACAGGCTTCCCATCTGGATATCTGAAGCCAGCACTGTTTCATGATGAGCATCTATTATTCATTGTTGCTATAATCTAAAGCCAATATTGGGGAAAGACAGTCCTTGGAATGTTGCAACTGATCAATCAGAATCAAGCATTTCAGATAATGTACATTTAGCTGATCATCACTGAAGGGTGTTAAACACTGTCCCATTCAGGATTTATTTTATGATAACTGGCTGGATGTATACTTTGTTACATAGTCATCATTTATCAGTTTACACCTTGGTCAAGTTAAGTCACCTTTATTTTGTGCTGTCTTTGAACTGAAAATGTTTTTTTTTTTTTTTTTCTTCCCCAGGCTTCTTGAGCGACAGAAACGAACTGACCAGGACACCTTGCTGCAAGGAGTGGAGCTTCCCCAGCAAGTTGGTTTGGCGAATGAGCCACTGCCGATGCCTAAAGTGCTCCCGTCGGCACCTGTTGAACACAGGCATTTTCCCATTGAGTTCCAGGAGCCTGAAAATCATGAGGGTGAGGCAGTTATTCAGCAACGAAAATATGCACGAACTGGAACTGCAGCTGCAGCATCTTCAATTGCACACACAGACACTGGGCTAGGAGGAGCATCCGGTGCTCCTACAGCACACAAACATTTTTTCTGGCCTGGGGCTCAGCACTTTCCTGGGTGGCATACCTGGTCTGGATATTCAGATTGGTCTTTTTCGGCGTATCCACCATCAGCTCCGCCACCGCCTCAGGAATGGTCTTCCTTTCCGCCAGGCCAACAGCCATCAGCTCCACCACCTCCTCAGAACCGACAGCGTGCTTGGAGACTGCACAAGGCAGCTCTTGAAGAAGAGCGTGTGGCAAGAGGGGAGCCACCAAAGAAGCGTCACACAAAAGAACATTACCATTACCAGTGTAAAACATGTGGCCAATCAAAAAGCAAACTTACTGGCCATTCCCAGGTTAAAGGAAAGGGGTACTGTCCAGCATCTGGCCAGACCATTACAGAGTGGAAAGACTCTTTTTAGGTTTTATACTGTCTTTAATTTCAGACATTAATACGGTCAGCATGACCTTTAAGTTAGTGCATTTTAACTAGTACGCTAAGTAAACCAAGTAAATTGGAATGTAAAGGAAAGCTCTTTATAGAAAAGTTGTTTATAAAAACAATATAAATAATTATATACAATTAAGCTATATTTGTGGTAATTGTATGGTAATTCTATTATATAAAGGTCAGATGTGAAAGTAGATTATTATGATGCAAGTATTATTATTATTATTATTATAGTGTCACGAATCTGGTCGGTGTCCCGTTGCCCGCTCACCACCAGAGGTCACTCTCACCTCACCTACACACTTTGACTGTTGCACCACACTCTGGACTGCATCTCCCATCCTCCACCGCACTGATTGCGTCAGCCCCCGTGACCAATCAGGCGTTCGATAAAAGCGCCGATCCTCCCAGTGCACCTTACGGATTGTTAGATTGTATTGTTGTGTTGTTAGCGCTCCCTAGTTTCCAGAGTTCCTAGTTTCCTCGTTCCCGTGTTTTGACCTCCCGCCTGGTTCTCTCGTTCTTCGACCGTACGCCGCCTGCCTTTTCGGACTCTTGCTCTTGCTCATTGGATTATTCTCTACGTTTGCCTGTGATTTTCCTGTCTGCTCCTGTCTCGACCCCGCCTGTATGACTATGTCTCTGTCCTGTGATTTAAATAAAAGCTCGCATATGGATCCGCTCGCCTCTCGCCTCTCACTCTCCGTAACATATAGTTCTTTAAATTTGTATTTGTCTTATAAAAATTATAAAAGTTTATATTTATCATCATCATTATTATTAGGTAGTTATTTAAATTATTTACATACACTTCTATTATATAAAGGTCAGATGTGAAAGTAGATTATTATGATGCAAGTATTATTATTATTATTATTATTATTATTATTATAGTTCTTTAAATTTGTATTTGTCTTATAAAAATTATCAAAGTTTATATTTATCATCATCATTATTATTATTATTATTATTATTATTATTATTATTATTAGGAAGTTATTTAAATTATTTACATACACTTCTATTATATTAAGGTCAGATGTGAAAGTAGATTATTATTATGCAAGTATTATTATTATTATTATTATAGTTCTTTAAATTTGTATTTGTCTTATAAAAATTATAAAAGTTTATATTTATCATCATCAGTATTATTATTATTAGGTAGTTATTTAAATTATTTACATAGACTTCTATTATATAAAGGTCCGATTTGAAAGGTTGTAAAAATTATAGATTCGAGCTTTTGGAATAAATTGTTTTTATATATATATATATATATATAATTAATAATAATAATAATAATAATAATAATATTTATTTTTTTATTTATTTTTATTATTATTTTATTTTTTTTCATGTGTATATATTCTGTTCTTAGTATTAAACCTTGGTTGTAACATTATAAATGTAACTATTTCAATTTGTTTATAAATCCTTTTTTTATACTGCTTTGTATTATATAAATGCTGGATTTAAGATTTTTGAAAACCTATTTGGTAGCAAGCATATAATACATGTAATGCAAGTTATTTTTATATTTGTTTTATATATTTCCTATTATTATTATTAGTACATGTGTCATATTTGAGTTTTTGGAATAAACCATATTTGTGGAAGTATGTTTTGTATGTTTTATTGTTCAATTTTACACAAATGAATACAAGGAGTTATTTTGTGATGAGGTAAAATAGGTAGAAATGTAGACCTTTCTGTAATTTGTTAAATTAATTAAAAAGGTGGAAAAACTGAAAACATGGGGGGGGGAAAAGCATTGCGTTTAATTTTTCCCAATTCATTTTTCCTTTTTATTTATTTTTTTTCTTTCTTTCACTTCCCCTTCATTTTTTCCTCATTTTTCCTTTTCCCCTTGTTTTTTTCTCATTTTTTCTTTTCCCCCACCCATAGCAGTCCCTTTTGCCCTGTTTTGATTACTACCCCTAGTATTGGTAGGTTTAGGGTTAGGTGGGGAGGGTTAGGATTAGGGGTGGGGTTAGGATTAGGCAATCAGGTAGCGATTTCAACGAGAGGGGGTAATAATTTGGCAGGGGTCGAAAATGGGCACAACACAGGCACGGTAACTGGAGATGACCATCAGTCCATCAGCTCCGCAGCTCCGCATGTGTTTCAACCCTCTATACAGTACGGCGCAGCTCCGACGCGGAAACCGGAGTAGATCGCGTCCACTTATGTCAACGCTTTTATTTACACCAGCCACCCTGCGTCTTGCTGAAGCATCCCAGAAGCGGCTATCCATGCTATATCGCTAAAGTTAGGCTAATCCCCCACCTCGTCCCTACCCATCAGCCAACAATTAGAATTTCTGTAGGAAGGATTTATTTTAATGATTTAATGATATTTTAATGATATTCATTGTGACATCATAGCATCAGGAAAACAAACGCTGTAGTCCAAAGGAGCAGTTCGTTGTAGTTCTTGAAAAGGGATTTAAAAAAAAAAAAAAAACATCTACCTTTGGAGTGGACTTTGAGATTTGTAACTTTGTAATGTTTTTTTATGCCCAAACATATACACCACACACTGACTAAAATCCAAAAGGGAAAAAGCATAATAGGACCCCTTTGAAGAACATTATTTTATTTTATTTTTTTCTGTATTTTTGATCAAATAAATGCATTTTTGTTGAGCATAAGAGGCTTTAAAAAACAATTACAAATCCTACTGATCCCAAACTTTTGAGCGGCATTGTACAAAAACACACAAACACACACTGTCTTATCCTGAATTAACAGGAGAAGATGAGGTGCCACCGAAACAAAGAAAAAAAAAACATCCATGTCTTCTCAAAACCCACCACCAAGTCTCCCTAAGCCTCCAAGTTGTAAGTAACAGATTTAACTTTTGGTGTAATTTCTTGTTTTGTATTGATTTGATGATGGTGTGAGGGCTCAACACTAAGGATTTTTTTCTACAGTGCTTCAAGTTTTTACTTGGCCTGCCAAACTTTTCACTGGCCCCATAAAAGAAAAGTAATAAAATAAAATTTTTGTTTTTTATTGTTTGTGATAAATGTAACCTTTACAAATATGACACCAAAAACTTTGTAACGTTAATAACTTAACTAAATTGTAAATATTGTTAGGCAAGTGGACACACTAGTCTGTTCACTGTATAAATATGGATTTAAACCTTATTAAAGTTGTAAAAAGTAAAGGGTAATGTAAAGAGCAATTACAAATGCAAAAATTTGGTGATGTTTTCAAACATGAAATGTTGAATATTTGTTTTGGAAATTATTAGAATTGAAAAGACACAATAAATGTTAAATTAAAACCACCAGTAGGTGGAAGCAAATCATTGTTAATGAGTGAGTCATTTAGATTCAATTGATTCAGTTGAACGGTTGATTCATTCAGGAGTGAAGCATTTGACTGACTTAATACACGAGTTGATTCGACTGATTCATTAGAAAATTCAGTCGGAAACAGTGTGCTGCTCAGAGATGCAAAAAATTGTCTTCATCTTTGTTTGGAGCTATTTTCGTTGGCAAAATAGAAAAAAAAAGGATAATATGGAGTCTAAAACGTTAGTCTCTTGATATTATTAACTTCCTGTTTAACTGTTAAATCAATATCACTTTGCAATCTTGCTGATATTTGGATAAAAACGGTACTCTTCATGTGATTTTGGTTAATTGTCATTTTATATAAATATATAAGACATACAGGGGCATTTTTGCCCTGATTTTAAATTTTGGGGGGATCTAAATGCATTTTAATAGACTAAATCACCGATCGGGCTAGTGACAGTTCTGTCACTTTATTTTAAGGTGTCCTTAATACAGGGTAAAAACTAGTTAAGTACTTAGTAGTAGCCATGTACTTACATGAAACAAAATGTACTTACCATGTAACTAAGTTATGGAACAGCCTGTAATTAGAGTTTGTAATTGGGTAGATGTAATAGGCAGCTACTGTTACACATATGTAACAGACGAGCTTGTTACAAAGCTAGCTACTTACGTAAACTTAGTTTGATTTAACCCACCAGTACACAGCCTAAATAGATGTAATACATTTCTAATTACATTAAATTTACAAAATTTTACACAGGCGTGACCTACTTAAAATAGTGTATCAAGATGGTACTTAAGTGTACTTGTGCGTATTCTTTTTAGACACTTACATTGTTTTTGCTCCGTTCATGAAATAAATACACCCAGGGTTTCTGCAGGACCTGTATCAAAATTAAGGCCACAAAAATTCTTAAATGGTACATGTCTTAATTATGATTTCAAGAGTTCTTATGTTTAGGGATGGAAGGACAAGAACTGCTAAATGGCTTAATGTGACAATTCAACTTCAAAAGGCCATGATTTTATTCAATAAACATGAGTTTCAAAGTCAGGTTTTGCAATGCTTTGTGTATTACTGTTACTGGGGAAACCGCTATATTTCTGTCGATCCAAATCATAAATCTGTTAATTATGCGTTTTAGTGATTCTACAGATTAATATATGTTACCATAGACATTGCACTACACCATACAAAAAGCATTGATTTTATTTGTGTATGTCTTAAAAAAGGCCTTAAAAAGTCTTACATTTGAGCTCTAAAATCCTGCAAATACCCTGGCTATGCAATCGTGCTTAGTGTTGCACAGTTTTCGACGTGAATATGACCCATGTATAAGTCTAAGAAAAATATGTTTAAATGTCTTAAGTTTGAGAAATATAAAATAACCATAACACTGAAATTTGTGTCAATAACAGAAAATACCCATAATCCGCAAGAAACCAGCCATGCAGAGGGTGCAGTAAATGCAGGTAATTTTATGTTTGCACTTTTTTAATTACAGTATATTACTATCGACTTTACGCCATAGCAGTTCATCTGGCAAGACCTTCATGCCAATATCTATATAAACATACATATATATATATATATATATTATTATTATTTTTTTTTTTTTTGAATACCGCACATTAGGGTTGGGCCAATAGACGATGCCATCCTCCATCACTGATGGCTGATAGACATCACAATGTTGAGTCAGCATTGTGATCCCCCCCTTCCCCCCGCAATCCGCCGCATCCCATTACTGTGTTTGGAAATTGCGCGGTATTTAATTAAAATGCCCCAACCCCCCTTTTCTAGCGGCATTGTCATCATCAATCGTGATGTTTCACGGCAGACATTGTCATGCCAATTTAGTAGATATTGCCCAACCCTACCACACATATGCTAGGATACCACCAAGCAAATAACTGAAGTCAAAATACAATTTTTTTCCTGTGTTCATTTTTCAGGTCTCCAGCAACTAATCGAGCAATCTGAGCAGCGGGTGCTGCTTGCAATAGAACGAATGCAATCAGACATTGTGAATTCTATTGAGCACCTAGTTCAGACTATTCACCAGAATCGTCCTGGTCCATCATCGTTCACAACACCACCACAGGAGACCATGGAGAGACCCTGCAAAACAGTTCAGGAGCTACAGGCCCTAATGTTAAAATTGGAGGGCACAGAGGAAAAAAAGAGGATGGTGTGTTAAAGGGTTACTCCACCCCAAAATAAATATTTTGTCATTAGTCTCTTACCTCCATACCATTCCAAACCCGTAAAAGCTTCGTACATCTTCAGAACACAGTTTAAGATATTTTTGATGCATTCTGACAGCTCTGTGGCCCTCCCATAGACAGTAATGTAATTAACATGATCAACGTCCAGATACGTAGCAAGGAGATTGGTAAAATATTCCATGTGACATAAGGAGTTCAACCATAATTTTACAAAGTTACTAGAATACTTTTTTGTACACGAAGAAAACCAAAGTAATGACTTTTTTCAACAATTTGTCTCCTCCACATCGCAATTTCACAGTGTATGCTTTTTTCTGTCAGCAGCTGCACAAGGATACGTTTTCTACGTTTATTTATGCACAGAACACAGAACAGTGTACGCTCTCCAAAATGGCACTAGGGTGATGCGGAGGAGACAAATTGTTGAATAATAAAATAATGTAATATTCTACCAGTCTCCTTGCTACATTTCTGGTCGTTTTAATTACATTACTATCTATGGGAGGGCCAGAGAGCTGTCAGAATGCATGAAAAATATTTTAATTTGTGTTCTGAAGACGAACAAAGCTTTTACGGGTTTGGAACAATATGGGGGTAAGTGATTAATGATAAAATTTTCATTCTGGGGTGGAATGACCCTTTAGTATGGCATGCATTCAGTATGACATCATCTTTTAAAAACCCACTATGCTTTTTAAGATAATTTTTTGAATTGCAACACTAACACTTGCTTTTTAATATTTATCTTCATATGTTGCATAGACCCAGTTTTTGAGCTTGTTGGGAGGCAGCAGCATTGAGGATGCTGTGAGAAGAATCCTCAGAAAAGTTGTTACCAATGAGGCCTGGTCAAATTAAAGCCTGAAAGGCCGAAAAGGAAAGCTGCCCTTCATGGGGACATCCCTCCACCATATTGTTTTAAGTAAGCTTTTCACAGTCTCTCTCTTCCTCTTACTTATTCATGCAACTGTATTACAGACAGCTTTATTGAACAGAACGTAGTCAGACAGGCAAGGTCGATCTCCAACAAACAGTGATATCCAGGGTAAGACAAGAGCGTAATCCAATAAACAGGCAGAAGGGTCAAAAAAAAAACTGTGGGCAGTCCAAAGTAACAAATGAAACAAAACAATGAAATTAACAAAGAAACAAGACAATGGCAATGGCATGAAACAATGAAACAAGGCAATGAAAACAGGGAAAATGCTTGGTAGTGTCCGCACAGGCAAAACAATACTTCACAACACCTGTTTGGCATGGCCCTCCTTATATGGCCACCAAACAGGAAGTAACCATAGAAGCAGCAGAGGGAGCGGAAACAGTCAGTACATGGGCAAGGGCTCCCTCTGCTGGCGTGGCATTACAACAAGCAAAAATATTTGAAGCTTTAACACCATAAAATATTTTTTATGTAATCCATTCATTTGTTAAAAAAGACAGAACATTCATCAACACTTCATTCTCTTAGGATCTCTTATCTTCTGTGTAGATACCTGTTAATTTTCTCTATATACTTACGTATCCTCTCTCAATCCATTTATCATTCATTCTTTTCATATTCAACTAAGGATTCAAATTTCAAAAAAAAAATCAAAAAGGAGTTTTGTCATTCACTAATAAATATAATATTTAAAAAAACAAATAATGACTTGTTTTTTGTATTTTCAAATAAATGCCTACAGCACAAATCTGATTTCAATATCTAAAGTTGGCATGACCCTGAAGTAGCTGTGAAACAGGGTTGCCAAGTCTGCGTAACAAAAACCTCTCCATTGCTGATCAAAATTAGCCCCATAACAACCAAAACTAGCCCAACTGAATTTCAGAAGGTCTACTGGTAAAAATCACTTTCTGGGGAGTAAAATGACCATTTTGGGGTGGTAAATATTGCATTACAGGGAGGGAAGATGGGGAATTCAAACATGAGATTGTGTACTTGGCAGCACTGCTGTGAAAGTAGTAGCAGGCTATTGCTGGCCCAGCATTAATGATCACAATAGCAATCATGGAGAGTTTTGTCTTGTTTGGAGGAACCAAGCACATTACTCTAAAAGAAGACAATATGACAACAAGACTAAATCACCAGGAACTTCCAGGTACTGTAGATTTAAATACAAATACATACACTTGAGGCCAATTCACACTGCAGCAACCAAGACACTTAGATGGGTTTTGTCAGATCAGTGTGTTACCTCTGTTGGCATTGGTTTTGAGTAATGTAGGTTTTTGGTGATTGTTCAGTGTAGTCAGAGTTTGTCAGTGCAGGTTGAATTGGCCTTTAAGAGTTAAAATGCTGTCGTTTTCGTGAGAAAATCGAAAGTGTATAATTGTATTGTCTTACTTGTACTGTCTTATTCTAGGTCTTAAGGTGACAGCAGCCTAATATACCTTCAAGTCCATGTTTAAAAAAAAAATCACTATGCTTTTTATATATTTTTGTTCATTATACACCAATTTGGATGTTTTGTCAGCAGGGAGGCCCACTGTCTTTGACTTTGAAAACATTTGGACTCACATTTGGGTTCAATTACACCATAAATTCTAGTGGTCTGATGAATATCCTCAACTTGTTTATGTTGAAAATGAATCTGTACATCACTGATGACAACAATGTGGCTATGTTTCCCGCACCTGATGGCCTCTTCATGATCTTATTGAGCTCACAGCAAGGGGGCATTTTGAGGTGTACAGAGCATCAGCGTGGAATATTCACCTAATACACCAGTAATGCCAAACCATCGCTTTTTCTTCCACCGGCCAATCAGTGCAGCAGCAGATTCTGGTTCTTTTGTTTGTAATTTAGACTGTATATTCTAAAAATATTATGACTTTAATCTCGTAATCTTGGAATTTATTATTGATATTTTTTTATTTTTAAAGTGGCACTGCTCCTGAATGCAAACACAATCTTGGCACAGAAGGGCAAAACGCAACCACCACAATGAAGACTACTTATTCATTTTAGTTCGGTTCTCTGGGATTTGTTTTTCAGCAAATTCATCCACAATGTCCTTGATGTTTATTGTAAGGCTTTGTTTTTTGCAAAGGAAAGAATGGCTGTTCAGAACATACTGTTTTCAATAGTATGTTCTGTTCCATGGTGCACCGCAAATTATTTGAGTTTTGAAAATGAGCGCTCCGCTGAAGCCACAGTAAAGAAAGACAGGGAATTAAAATGCTGCAGATGTTGCTGAAGCTAGATGTAAAACAGTCTTTTCAAATAGCTAGCTACAGTTTGCACGTAGTTAAAAATGACAGTTCTATGGCAGCAATATAACAAATGGACACAATAAATTGCAGGGCCCCTGTGCATGACACAGACAAAAATACATAGTTATCATGGCCACAAATTGAGAATTTCTTTTCATCTTCGTTTCAATGAAAAGGTTCCCCTCTGCAGGCCCATATGCACATGCATACTCTGGATACCCACACGTTATACCCCTGAATTGTTTTTGGAGGGAGGGAGAAATGCTTTTCAGCCATATCAGCCATGACCATGGCTTGAATATTTCGTAGAGTGCAATGGATGCTTATGTTTTCTGTGTCAAGTGTTCAGTGTTGCTTTCTCCAAAAATGCTTTTCGAAACTGAAAAACAGGCCGCGGTTTTCAAAAACGTGTAGTCAAGCTCATTTACAAGTCTTGTGCCTCAAGCCTGTTTTCGTCACATCTAAAGTTACTAAATAGATAAAAGATCTGTAGAAACTATAAATGTACATCATGAAAAAAAAAAAAAAATAAATAATTGGGAAAGCAACTGACCATGTTAGATTTTCCACTGGCCCCCACTGGAAAGAAACTGACTTACAGAGCTTTACCAGTTTGGTTTTCTTGGTCAGGAATCTCTGAAAAGAGCCAAAACATTTGCTCTTTTATGCCAAGCACAGTTCCACGTGGTGCTGGTCGTTTTGCAGAAAGTGAAGAAAAAACAGTGTGCACTTACCAAGAGATGGGGCGTGCGAGATCTTAAATCCTCTCTCCTCCTCGATGTCCTCCATCCCCATCTATTACAAGCTGCAGCCATCTTTTTACCTAGTCTTTTTACCTTTTTGCCTGTTGCAGTGGCAGTCTGTTTCTTTTGATAGTAGCTACTATGACGCAAATATGACCATCAGTAAGGTGGCAAGTAATATTTATTAAATTACAAATCTAACATTTTCAGCTGGTCTGACAGTCTGTTATTTATGAGAAGAAAGCCCAAAATCCTCCACACACTTTCGTCTGTTGTTGTGCCTCCACTCAAGGCTAAGGTGTTTATCTGTAAAAATGAAGTTATGTAAGTTCATGCTCAATTAAAGAAGCAATCATGTGGGCTTTTTGGGTCAAAATATCAGTTTGTTTGTAATTACTCAGCCTTTACGAAAAAGCAGAAAGCACTACTGGTTCAGCGTGTTTGTTGTTATTTTATTAGTATTATTATTAGTTTTTTCCAGTGGTTGCTGCATGCTGACATGCTACACAACTTTCGGTCCACTGATAGCAACCAAGAGGCAGAAGATCATTTTCAGGAAAGGATGTGATGAGGACATTAGAGGACTGACATCCAGAATCAGCTGTTGACAGAAGTTACTGCACTGCGAAAAGTTTAGGAGAAGTTGCTTCAGGTGGAGAGACAGAGGTTGGCCATAGAGAGAGAAAGGAGAAAGGCTAGAAATAAAGAAACATAAATTGTAATAATTAAATATTTATTTTATGACAGAATTGTCATAAAAATTAAAAATGAATCTGTAATGTTGTAATTCAATAAATATTTGTGGCAAAATCTATGAATATATTTTTTATGAACACACAAGTATTGCACTACTGTAATAATTTGGCATTCCTCTGTAGTGTGTATATGATTTACTTCTCATTTTTTAATTTTCATCTCTGATCTGGACAGATCCATACCCCAAGTGTTAGTTTTATTGGAGAAATTTGGACAGGACTCAGGGTATACACTAAGTTTTCATAGGAGTGAACTAATGTCTATAAACTCTGCGGCCACAGCATGGGTGTGTGATAGGGCCCATGTTCCATATGTAATTTTTTAAAATTAAAGAAAAGGTTTTTATGAAGAAGAAGCAATGCAATCTGACATTTCTCCTTCTGCAAAAAAAGAGGTTAATTCCTTTTACATTAAGGCTAATTATTTTTTTTAATTACTCATGACCAGATTTTACCATAATAATGAAAAAAAAAAAAAACACAACCACCCCACCCCATTATCAGAAATGAATACAAACATAGTTTGATAAATAACTTCCTCCCTCCAACCAAACTTAAATGCAAAAGTGTAGAGAATGTGAAAAAAGCAGCCACATCACATCAAAAGACAATCCTACTGTGCAAAATATTACATATTCCTATTGTGAAAATTACTCTATGTGCCCTAAATAAAACACTTCACTCATAAGCAGAGCCTAAAATTAACTCGGCAAGTGCAAATGTGAGTACAAATCTGTGTTGGCAAGTATATGTAAGTGTCATGAAATATAACATTGCAATGTAGTGAAACAACAGCCAGTTTTTAAAGAGATTCGTTGTTTCTGATACAAGCAAATAAAATAAACTTTTCTGAAAAGAGGATCATCATAATCAGCTGAACTGTCATAAGGGAAAAAGAGCAAATCAAATAATAGGATATAAATGGGCTGATGAGGTCAGAGCAGTGTGATGGCCAACTTGTCCCTAGACATGGTTCTAATAACCTTTACCTGACAAGATATTGCTGCTTCGTTTTGGAAGAATTACTTTTTCCTTCTTTAGTCTTTATATCCATACCTGGAGTTACGCCGCCTAAACAGTGCAGTGAAGTGATTTAAAAGGTTGTGCGTTCAACTGTACACATATACTGAACCGCGTCAGACAGCACACCAGTAGCACTTCAACGGACGAAAACATACACAATTATGTCAAAATTTATAAACATGGTCTTAAATGAGTTATAAAGCCTTGAATGACCGTAAAGATCAGATATGTGTCAGATCTGATGAAACCTGATGAAGTCTGTCATTGAAAGAAATCAATGAACAAAAGAAAGCGAAATCACTCTAGTTGTTTATTAACTTTTGTAGCTTTATTAAAAGATTAATCTGTATTGTTTATGCATATACAATTTATAGTTGTGAAGATTGTTTTAAAATCACTTAAATATATTTCAGAGCTCATGAAATGTTAAAAATAATGGCTTTCAGCTATACTGTAATGTTTAATGGCTATAATTAATATGTAAAATTTAGTGAAAATGCACTGCACCAGTAGCAGGAAAAATTAAAACCATTGTAAATATGTTTAATCATTGTAACAACTGCCTGTTTCAAGTTTCATGGCCGGTAAAAAAAAAATTTGGCTGGTAAATTTTATCACGTCACCGGTCATTGGCAGGTGTGGCAAAAGTGTAGTTTTAGGACCTGCTCTTAAGTACAGAACAATGCAAATTCAGGAACAAATGCTGTAAATGAACCATAAAGCATGTCTGTCTACACATTTACCTACTGTAAAAATGTAACCACGCTCCTTCCATCCATTTGTGTTAATCCAACCCATTCAAGAATACGTGTGCATTTTGTGCACAATGAAAGAAGTAGTCTGATCCATTAAGATTGAAATAGATGTTAGGAGGGTAGCACATCACAAAACGGACTCCTTGAATAATCTGACCACAAATGTCATCATATGCCTGTCTCACCTCCCTGATCTAGACAGAAAGGTTCCGTGTAATAAGAACGTCACTGCCCTCATATGTAAGATGACCCTTCTTCTTAGAAGCTGGCAGTATTTTAGTCTTGTCTGAGTAGCTGTGGAGCTTAATTATCAGGGCGTGTAGAGTTGGGTTCAAGCAGTCCAGTTGTTCTGTACACCAGGTCAGTTTTAACAGTGGCATGCTTAGTTTCAATTTGCAGCCCACGACCTCTCCTCTGGACCGTACCCCTCCCAGTCCACAAGGTACTGCAGGATACCGCCCCATTGCCGGGATCTCGTGGACCCGATAAGCCTCCTCGCCGTCAATGATCAAAGGAGGGGGGATCCAATTTGCAGCCCTGCCATGCAGCCCTGTCTAGTTTCTTGTTGGGAGGCTTTGGGACTGGTCCCTGACATGTTAAGGAGTTGGATGCTGAGAATTAAAAATCAAATAACCACACAGTTTAAGATAAAAAAAAAAAAATGAAAATAGTGTGATGATCGAGAGAGCTTGGCGAAACCATGCCACTTAGGTCGAGAGCATCATGTGACCCCCACAATTTAGATTCCATTGTCAATCTTGATTTTAAGATCTCAGATGAAAATTGAATGAAAAATGTGGTCACACTTTATTTTAAGGTCCAGTTCTCACTATTAACAAACCATTAACTACAACTTTTGCCTCAGTAAACTCCAAATTTGCTGCTTGTTAATAGTTAGTAAGGTAGCTGTTAAATTTAGATATTGGGTAGGATTAGGGATGTAGAATATTGTCATGCAGAATATGCGCTTTATAAGTAGTAATAAACAGCGAATATGCTAGTAATATGCATGCTAATAAGGAGCTAGTTAACAGTGTGAATTAACCACTACACTAAAGTGTTAGCAAAAATGTATTCCCAGTCAACAGTTTTGCCTAAGCACCACTTCTTAGAACATTATCCCCAACTGTTGCTTGTGCTGTTTCGCTCCTTGGTCACCAGGTGGAGTAGTATCTGCATCTATGTGCAGACATGCATATCCATGGACTTACTGTCAAAGCACTTTTAAATAAACAGTGTAACAAATAGAACATGTGAACATTACCACAGTATTTAACATGTAAACACGCACATACTGAGGATCACTGTGGTAGACAGTAGGGAAACTATCAAACTTAAATCTTTAAAACTTTGTAAACTTTTTAAAACTTCTTAAACTTTTTAAACTTTACAGACTTTTTCAAACTTTCTGTTCAGGCTTTCTCAAGCCAACTTACTGATCTATTGTTTAAGATTCTTATTATTCTTCTGAGCCAAATTTCGTTGTCCATCTCCTCCTATAGCTAATAAATTGCTAATCATGCTAGCAACATGTTAGTAACATGCTAATCATGTTAGAAACATGCTAGTAACATGCTAATCATTCAACAAACATACTAGTAACTTGCTAATCATGTTAACAACATACTAATAACATGCTAACAAAATGCTAGTAACGTGTAATCATGCCAAAAGTGCTAGTTACATGTTAATCATACTAGAAACATGCTAACAACACGTTGTAACATACAATCATGTTAGAAACATAATACACCATTCAACAAACATACTAGTAACTTGCTAATCATGTTAACAACATACTAATAACATGCTAACAAAATGCCAAATTAACAACTTGTTAGTAATATGCTAATCATGCAGAAAACATGTTAACAACAAGCTAGTAACATGTTAGCCATGCTAGAAACATGCTAGTAACATGCTAATCATGCACAAACATGCTATCAACATGCTAATCAGGCTAGAAACATGCTAGTAACTTGCTAATCATGCTAACAACATTCTAGTAATTTGCTAATGCTATGCTAACA
Organism: Labeo catla; assembly: GCA_012976165.1. Classification (NCBI taxonomy): domain Eukaryota; kingdom Metazoa; phylum Chordata; class Actinopteri; order Cypriniformes; family Cyprinidae; genus Labeo; species Labeo catla. Next base: position 100,742 of record VONZ01001552.1, read on the forward strand.
ACATTGTAATCAGCCTATAAAAATACAAGCAACAAGCTAATCATGCTAAAACATGTTAACAAGAAAGTACTAAATACTGTTGAAGTGCCATTAATATACAAGTGATTTTAAAAAAGAGAATCTATGTTTTTGGATGGTAAATGCCAGATTTCTCCAAATAACAGGAAAACGTTATATGAGTGTCTTATTTTAGAGCTGTTATTACTACTGATTTAAAGCTGTTTTACTGGTAAAGTGTTTTATTTAGTCTTTAATCTTGTTTGTTTTAGTTAGTTTTAATTGGTGGAGGGTGAAAAGCATATTTTTACAGATTTCTCAAAATAATCACATTTAAATATTTTCAAGTAAATGATGGCAAATTAAAAAGAAGGAAAAACTCTTCAAAACTATTTCATATGTGCATGTTAAAGGGAAATAAATGGCTTGTATAGAATCATACAGTTGTGTGAAATTAAAAAAAATATAGAACTTTACAATTGTCTTTCTTTGTTGAGCTCAGAAAGCTCCAATTTAATTACCTTTTTCTTTCTCTCTAAACACCCATTTTACAGTTGATTACTTTAGATATTGTACTGTATGTTAAATATTCATATGCCTCATAGAAAATATATAACATCAAAAAGTATTTGCAGGAATGAACTGATAAAAACCTGATAGAAAATTACTTATTATCTGTCTAATTATCTGTCTAGATTATGAAACACTCACCCTTTGAACATTCTGTTGACAATAAGTAACGTTGCACATTCATATCTACTAACACTCACTAGATTATCAGTATCTGCTGAATATGTGCTAACTATTTATTGTGATGTACCATCAAAAAGTCAAATAAATCAACAGATTCAAGGAGTATTTGAATGAAGCCTGTGTGCATAGAGATTTTTTACAGAGGAAACTAACAAATATCCTGCTCATTTTCTCTGGCTTTGAAGCATAGCCTACTGCCACATAAAACTTTATGTGATTGCCTAAATATGAGTTATGATCATTAAAGTATTGTAGTACTTCCAGATGTATTTATGCAGATTTAGAATTTATGCATAAAAAAAGACAACATGACTATGTTGGAAATTTATATTATGCTAATTTAATTTAATTTAATTTTCTCCATTCTACCAAAAACACACGGCAAAACATGACTTCAAAACCAAGGTATGTACCAAACATCATTTTGTGTGCCTTTACACCCCTAATTATTATTTATAATGACACCCCTATCTTATCATAATGTTAAATATTTGGAAGCTCAAACTTTCAGCTGCTCTGTCAGAAATGTATTCTCTGTCACATCACATATCCATTTTTGGATCAAATAGAAACTTTTTTGTTTCTCTGAAATATTCATTGTGATGGCCACAGGAGGGATGGTGACTGTGATTGTCTCATTTTTAAGAAAGAATACTTTAAAAAGCTCTATTAATTCATAATGAGTACCAGGAAGTGTGAATAGTCATGAGCATGTTGAGCAGCTCACAGACTGTCACGTTCCTTCTGGAAACAGATCATTCAAGCTTGACATCGATGATGTAAGCCCTAGATAAAAAACACCTCATCTACAATGTTGCCATTATCATATAGTGTTTTTAATCATGATACTCTAATAATGAAATCTAGTAAAATACAAGAACTGTGAATTTTGAATGTAGTAGCTTTAAATAAAAAAATAACATGATTTTTTGCTTTGTTTTACCGCTTTGAAGTCCAGAAACAAAATGCACAGTATATAATTCAGATCTCAGTATTGAATTAAATAAGCTGTAGTCTGTGTCATATTATGTTAATTCACTTTGACTGAACTTTATATGCAGATGCCATTGTCTCCTGCAGTTTGTAAAGTCTCTGTGACTTTCTCTGACTGAATGAACTGAATCGGGGAATCTAGAAGTGTCTGATCTCTCGCATACTCTTTAAAAACATTCAGCGATCACCAATTGGCTGCATAATTGACAGCTGTAGGTACAGTATGTTGTCTGTAATAAGAACTGTTTGTACTAAACAAAAGTATTTGTAAGAATAACCACATCTCAACCATAAAGCACTCACCCGCCTGCAAGATTAATTTAGATGACACTGTTGTTCTTGTTTATCTTGTTTATGGTTAGTGAGTTTCACAAGAGGTTGTAACAATAATAATAAAATGATTTATACTGCACTGTAAAAAAAAATAAAATAATAATAATAATAATAATTTTACAGAAAAAAAAATTCAGGTTGTTTTATTTTGAATTGCAGTCAAAAAACTCTGTAAAAGTATCTCTAAATTAAATGTTTGGCTGTTATTTTAAGTATTATGACATTAATTCCAAATTACAGTAATTCACATTTTTTATACAGAAAAACTGCTGTATTTGTATACAGTATGTTTTCTGTTTTCTTAAATTACAAACAAATGTATGTAAAATTGCAAAAAAAATTCTGTAATTAATACAATAACAAATCTGTTAGAAAATAAAAAGGTCAAATGACTGGCAGTAAAGTAAAATCATCTTATTTAAATAAGCTGACAAACACTGTTAATTTACAGGCATTTCCTAAATTATTACAAACACCTTCACTGTAAAATTAACTCATTGATTAATTATACTTAAACGTCACATGACTGACAGCAACAGAACATGAAACACTAACAGATCTCTCTAGATCTCAGCATCTAGTCTGACTTTATATCTTTTATACAAAACTTCTTATTGAGAATTAATGAACGTTTAGATGAATGTTTTATTGAAAATAATAAATTGTGGAGATAAGCATTTGCTTTAGTTGGGCTCTTGACCCTTCTCTTTACAACTTCAGTTTTTCTCTGGGTGCTGTAACTGTTTATAAGGCACATTTGTTATAGTAAAAACTGTCTAAATAATTTCTTCAAAGTGACATACAAACATTCAAAATAGCAAAGTGGGCTTAGACTTCATGCCTTAAACTTCTAATACTACGGAAAAAAATGAAATTAATTATTTTAATTAATATGCTCAGACACTCAATTTCTGATGAGGTTAGCGACTCAAGCCACTATACAATGACAAGATCACCCATAGTACATAACCAACTTCATCTGATCAGAATCTGTCTTGCTGGTTTCCCATAACAAATATGCTTTAGAAACACACAGTTACAACAATCAGAAAGAAAAAACTATTAAGAAAATCAAAGGTCAAGAGCCCAACTAATACAAATGCTTATCTCCACAATGGTGACTTCAAACTGTAATAATTCAATTAAACATCAACATCTGAACATCTGTTAATTATCAATAAGAAGTTTTGTATGAAAGGAACAAAGTCAGACTGGTTTGTATTAAGTGAAGATGCTGAAATCTAGAGAGATCTGGTAAGTGTTTCAAGTTCTTTTGGGATTTAAAGGGTTTCTGTTGTCTGAGTTTTGTGGGTCACCATTGTGCTGAAGAGCAGAGCGTGTGCTTTAGTCCAGGTAAAGGCACTCAAGTGTTGATTTTATGCTGCATGTCATTTTATTTAAAGGCTGTAACTGTGGAGTTGTTGATGCAGTGATAGTTAAGATATTTTTTGTATGTATGTTGTTGCCAGCTAGTAGTTAACTGCAAAAAACTTGTTTCATGATAATCCAGACAATACCTGTAAAATAACAATTTTAAAAAAGAAAAGAACATTTAAGAAAATGTAGGATGTTTGACCTTAATTTGACAGTGTTTGTTTGATAGCTGCTTCTGCAAGCCACTGACTGTTTTTTAAAAAACAGTCTTTAACCATATTTCCATTAATGGTAAGCGTTTGGCACCATGCTGCCATGCATTTCACTGTTCTTTTTACATTTAAATTTTTTACAGTGTATACATCATAAACAAAAAAAGTCAAATACATATTTTCTCATTTGTTTATGTTCTACATTCTCAAGATTTTCCCCTATTTGTTTATTTTCTCCATCGTAAGCTTTGCAGGTATTTCATAACCAAGAAAACAGTATTTATCGGTCTATTCTTGTTTATTATTCAGCTTTCTGGAATATTCATTCTGATTGATGAGTCACAACATTCTAATGTGAAATGACTACTTAAGTAGTTACTTGACCGCTGTTCGGCAACCAATTTTATATGCTGTGCTTTCTGTCTTTGTATTACTCTGCACTGTCTTTCTTGTCTCATAATTAAATCATTTTACATTAAATCAGTGTTTAAGAGTAATTTATCTACATTTGGTAAATTGGCAGGGTAATAAGAGAAATAAAGAACTGTCAACTCCTCATCATAGTAAAACGAACCCCTTTAGAATGATACAAGTCTGTGCCTGTGACGTGACCTTCCTGTCAGAGTTAATTTTGCAATTCTACACAGCAAAATCCCCAGTGTTAATTTAACACTCTGAGTGTGGACACATATAAACACTGAAGCAGGGTTGAAGTTAACGAGATAATTAGGTGATTAACGAAGTGATGATTGATCATTATTGAACAAAAGATCAATCAGTTTTGCCATAATCAGACAGATGATGAAAAAAAGTTTATCTTAATTTAGACACACAGACATGAAGAATCAGTGTGAGAATCACAACAACGGTGACCATCAAAAAGCGTGTTGTAGCCAATCAGAACTCATCCATGACTCCCATCATGCGTTGCGGCATGAATAAATTATGAGAGTTGATCTGTTTATCTGAATATGCTGTTTGTCACCATTATTGAGATTCATAGGCTGGTTCTTGATGTCTATGTGTGCCTAGGTGAAATATTTTTTTTTTTTAAACAGGTTGTAAAAAAAAATCTTTCCAAAATGTATAAGAAGTGCTGGATCTTCTGTGGATTGTCAAGGCTATTACAATAAGCAAAAAAAAAACAAAAAAAACAACTAGCTTAGAGATTAGACTCTAGGTGATTTACGTCAAACAATGAATATGCTAAAACATAATCACCTGGTGACTTGAGCTTTTGGCTTGTCTGGCTGTTTTAACTCAAATACAGCAGCCAAACAAAATCTAGTATTAAAGATTTAAGGGTCAAGAGCCCAACTAATGCAAACATTGACCACTATAATGGTTGCTTAAAAATTTAGGTTTTCTCCTTTGGTGATTCTGCTCATTAACATCAGGTGTCTTCAATAATGATCAATCATCACTTTGTTAATCACCTAATTATCTCATTACCTTCAACACTGCTTCAGTGTTAACTTTAACACTGGCTTCAGTGTTTATATGTGTCCACACTCAGTGTTAAATTAACACTGGGGATTTTGCTGTGTATATGCCTTATTTTATGTTGCTGCTGCCAACAATGGAAAGACCTTATCTTATCACTGCTTAGTAGTTATGATCATTGTTTATCAGCTACACTTTGACAGGTTTTGTGAATAAAATAAAATTAATCAATAGTTTCATAATCTTATCTTGTACTATCACACAACTATTGTAAATAATGATACTAACAATAAAACACACCGTTTTATTTTACACTAGCCACTAAATGAGATCAGAGAATCAGACAATGATTACAGCACCATTAATAATTAACCAAAAACATTTAATCAGCATTTTCATAACTTTTCTTGCTATAACAAACATGCTTTACAAACACAATTATAGCAACCAGGAAGAAAAAAAAATTACAGCACCATTAATAATTAACCAAAAACATTTAATCAGCATTTTCATAACTTTTCTTGCTATAACAAACATGCTTTACAGACACAATTATAGCAAAATTGCATTTGAAAAGTTCACATGTATGATTGTTCACTAAGGGTAGAATAATTAGTTAGATCAGAGGAAAGAAAGTAAGAGAGCCCCCGGGGATAATTTGTAAGTCACTTGAAAATGTTAAACATATAGTGTTAAAAGTGTTTGAGAGTTTGCTGTAGCTCACCTCCACTTCAGGATGATATAATCTGAGAGAAAGTTATTATGCTGGTGATGATAAAATAAGAATGTGTGCAAACCTCAAAGACAATAAAAATCTAAACGTACAGTTAACCTAACAACCAAGTGTAATAATAATCTTACATTGTGACTGTTGGTGTATCATGACATGTTTTCAGGTTAAAAAGTGTTGAATGTAATTGTCTTTCAGGTCTGTCTCTGTGTAACTGTTTCCGTACTTTGTCATTATATGAAACATTCAGTTTCAGTAAATGTATTCAAACTAAACTGCCAAGATCCACTATTTTACAAATTTATATTTTCCAAAAATATAATCATTGGGATAAATAATAATAAATAATAATTTTCATTTTTGTGCCATTACAACTGAAATGTAAATTTTTTACATTTCATTCCCATAATACTCTGTTGGGTGATGCATATCGATCATCTCCATGCTTAACGCATGTGTTTAATGTGTTAGTTTATCAGAATATGGTTGTTGTTCTTAAGGTGGGCTTCTTCCTAACCAAACCTAATTTAAATATCTTACCTAATATAATCTTAATCTATAACCTATATAATATAATCTTAAAACCACTGCATGAATAACAGAACAAAAATTATGTAAAGTTCAGTTACAAACATTCAAAATGCCAAATATCCTCAAATAAACTTGTAACATCAAACTCTTTCCAGTCAGTCCGTCCCATGTCCTGTCAATCTTGCATTATTGGCGAGATTGGTTATCTTTGAAGCACCTTTGATACCTGCTTACAGTAAGCCATAACTGTTTATGACAAACAATTAATTACAGCTTAGAGAGATATATATTGCAAGGGTAGCCATTCTCTTCACTGCCAGACTTCACAGTACAACCTGCACTGAGTGTGAATTATGGAAAAGATGGCACTATTCTACGTTTTATTTTTTTTAGCTTGTCTGCATGTCGACACTGTAAGGAGTTCTTTAGGTAAGTCAAATTTCTGAAAATGTTCTTTAGAGGACAAAAATCTTAAAATGCTCTTAAGGTTTTAGTTTTGATTATGTCAGATTTTAGTAACTCTGATTTGCTGCTGAGGCAACAAACAATTGAAGTAAAGATTTTAGATTGGCAGCTGAGCCATGCCACTAGCATTTCAGCAAAAGTTTAGTATTTCAGACCAGTTTTTACAAGCAATGCTTAATTTGTCTTGATTTCATAATGTATGTATGTATGTATGTATGTATATGTGTGTGTGTGTGTGTGTGTGTGTGTGTGTATATATATATATATATATATATATATATATATACAGTAGTCAACATTTGAAGTGGATCAAAACCTTTCATCAAAGTTGACCTAAAATCAAAACAATACCTGTTCTTCTCTTAGGACAACTTTGATTAATTTTTTTGATCCACTTCAAATGTTGACTACTGTATATATATATATATAATTATATTAACATAGTGTGTGTTACTGAAAGGAATCTACTGAAAGAAATATTTTAGCTGTTTATTAAGTACTAAATCCAATTACTTGTTGTTTCAGGTTCTACAGAGGTAAATTGTGTAAGTGGAAGTAATGTCAATCTAGGGAATACCGAGGAGGGATATGAAGGTATGCCCACATATATAATATAATATGTTTTTATTATAACATTCAATATAAAATGATGTTTTCATTCATTTTAATTTGTTGTTAATATTTAGCTGAAAGACCTTAAATGGATGTTGGTAATTAAGGAGCATCACAGTTGCAATGCAAAAACAATGTTTGTGTGTTAGAATATGTATTTAAATGTATATTTGATCTGGCTTACAGGAGTCATAGAGGTTATCACTAATATCAGCCGGGATGTTCGTCTGGTTCTGGAGCCACATATAGGTTCCGTTTCTATGAAATATGTGGAGCTGGTTTACTCTGATGGAGACTCAGTCGCTATTGTACGGACCATGAAACCGTTGGATGCTGAGGAAATAAAGATGGTTTGTTCTACCCTCACTGATCCAGTGCCGATCAGATAAATAGATAGCTAGATAGATAGACAGATAGATTGTATTGCATTTTTTCATATAGTATGTCTCTTTGTGTTTTATGTCCTCTAGTCTGCAGATGCTTTGTATTATTCAGTCTCCTGCGTAAGAGGGGTATGTTTATTTAAACATCATAAAATCTTTAAATAAGACAACATATTATAGAAATAAAGATTCAGCAAATAAACATTGATTATAAAGTCTTCATTTTCCATTTCAGCCAAAAAACATCCGGGCACTATACATTCTGGATGTCAATGACAACTCTCCAATCTTCCAGAGCAAATCATACAGCGCCACAGTGTCGGAGGTGTGTATAATCTCACATTTTCAGCTGTAGAGTGTTTGGTTTCTAAGGACCCTCGCATCTCTTAGTAAACCATGTCTTTCATTCCAGGCGATGACTGTGGGTTCAAATGTGCTCAGTGTCACGGCTAGTGATGCAGATGTGCTTATGGACAACAAAAGAATTACATATTCTATACTGGTGAGTCGTGAACGGTTCTTTCTAACGCGAAAGTTCTACATACACTAAATGAGTGAAACTGCATCCTCCACTTGATCTGACTGTGTTCAAAGCCCAGTGCTCTTGACATGTATAGGAACTCTGCACTTTGATGTTGATAAGTTCCCGTGCAACATTAGAGCCCTATAGCACACCTGAAAACGAAAGAAAAAAAAATAATACCATTGAACTTTTATGTTCCGATCATCTGGTCACTCTCTCATATGACTCCCCAGATAGCAAGAGAGCAGGTGAAAACCATTGAATCAATGTTAAAAATAGCTGATTTGTCAGTTTTAATGGCATTGAATTAATGTCACTTTTGCACCCTCAATTAATGTTGAAAAAACATTGAAACAAACCACTATTATTGTGATCAGTATTGTATCCAAGTCCAGTGTCGAGTTAATCAATTGAGCAGAGGTGGGACTTTTAATAAGTGAATGAAATAAAAATTAATGAGATAATTAAGTGACTAATTAAATGAAGATTGTGCATTAGTGACATACACCTGTTGTTATTGAGAATTACATAAAGTCAGATGTTGATGTTTCATTGGTTAAAATGATGTCACCATCATGGGGATCCATGTTTGCTTTAGTTGGGCTCTTGACCCTTGACTTATTGTGTTATGTTTTTCTTTGTAGCAATGTATGTGGTGTTGTGAAGCAGAGAGATCAGTGCTCTTCAATGACCAGCTATTAACTATTTTCATATGATGAGATAGTCATCATGAGCTAGCATGGATATAATCATTTGATTTTGTTTTTATGTTTAAGTTTTGCATAATCAGCCCTGTGAAAGTACAACATGCATAAAAGTGTTGCTCTAATAATTATAATGGATGAATTTTAAATCTATGTAAACCATAAAAAATTTAACTCCAGTGCTGTTTTGACACACACAGACATCAAGAACCAGCATAGGAATCTCAACAATGGTGACAATCAACAAAATGCTTCAAGCTGCAATGCATGCTGGGTAACACCATAGTAAAAACTCGCGAAACTCACACCGTATGAAAAATTATTGTCACTACAGTTGAGGATCATGTTTATGTCTAAAAACCTGAGCCAATACAGTTCTTTTTTTTTTTTCTTTGAAGTTCAATCTTAAATATTATAATAGGAATTTTCGTTGTTCAACAACAGTTCAACAATGAACAAATATTTGTTGTGCAACAACACTGCAGGTTACTTTGATTTAGGGAAAGGGTCAAGAGCCCAACTAAAATGAAAACTGATCTCTATGATGGTGGCAAAATTTAATAATAAAAACCAACATCTGATCCTCTGTAATTCTCAAAAACAACATGCAAAGTTGAGAAATTATTCTAAACAATATTGGTGATCTTTCATTACTGATGTAAATGTTCTGCATCACAAATGCAGTCAAATCTATGGTAATGCACAGAAAGATTTAAACATGAACAGTCATCATACAAACCTCAACAATGGTGACAATTCAGCAATTTAAAGTTTTGGTATGGTAGCTGTACCTCTGCTTCAATCTTACATTCTAGTAACACATTTTTAAAAGGGTGGTCTAATGGATTTTTCGAAGGCTTGATTGTGTTTATGGGAAGCAAAGCAACATGTCTTCATGCTTTGTTTTCTAAAAATCACATTATTTTTCAAATACTTTACCTTTATTTTACACTGCTTTGCAGGGTTATCTGGGTGTATGATGTCATTAACCCAGAAATATTTTGTTGTAGTCTCTTACCAGCCATTCTCTGTAGGCAATGCTATGCTAATTCTGTAAAAGACAATTTCTTTATTTGCATTGAACTCTGAGCTTTGCAACTTTGCAGATTTTCTTTATGCGCACACAGCTACATTACACACTAACAAAAGTTAAAAAGGTGAAATCGTATTATATGACCCTTTTAAAAAACCAACACACCTATTATCAATCATTTGTATAACCTCACAATAATTAGAAACACCGTCATCTGAGCCAAATGGATTTTAATTTTCATTGTCTCAGCCATTGCATTTTTAACACTGATCACAGTAATGGTGGTTTGTTGAAATGTCAACATTTTTTCAACATTAATAGCGGGTGCAAAAGTTATTTTAATTTAGTGTCACTAACATTGACAAATCGACTACTTTTAAAACTGATTCAATTGTTGCTTGCTGTCTGGTTTTTAATTCATCAGACCAGATTTAATACCAATAAATCTATTCAAATCTATTGAAACACTGAATATGTCTAATCTTAAGTTTACAGAATTGATGCATGCATCTCATTTTTAAGGAAACAAAAGAAAATGAAATAATATTGTGTAAGCTCAGTTTGTATCTATGAATTTATGCATGTCCCCATTTTAATTCACCACTTCCACTCTGTTAACAGCCTCCAGATGAATTTGAAGTGAGTTATGACTCACAGATGAACGCGTGTAACATCAGGTTGGCTAAACCTTTGAACTACACCAATGCTCAACAGTACAACTTCAACGTGGAAGCTAAAGTAAAAACAAATTCTCTTACATCCTACCAGTCCTGCATGCATTTTACTTTCATTACTATACATCATTGTACTGCTCTATAAAGCACAGCTCATCCCAAAATGAAAATTATGTGATCATGTACTTACACGTGGGACACATAAAGAGATGTTTAGCAGAATGTCAAAGCCGTGCCATACAAGTAGATTAGGACCAGGAACACCTGTCATGATCTTGATTTTTGGACTAAAAACTATCATTTTAAGATTGATAGTAATTCAACACTAGACAGAAAAAAATTTGGGTTACACATTTGAAAACAAAGTATTATTTCATTTATTTATTATTAAATTATTTCTTTACTTATTTTTATGTCATGAAAAGATTATAATAAAAGTACATTTAGTGGTTGGGTAAAGTTTAATCTATAGTTGAGGTAAATTACAATGTTCTACTAAACCAATAGTTAAGTTAACATTTTAAGTGCGTTTGTTTTCTTGCAGGATATAGGAGGACTCAGTGACACAGCAACAGTTACAATAACAGTTGAAGATTACCCTTATTTTGATCACTCATTTTACAAGGCATCCATTGAGAAAAATAAGGTACAATTACGATTGATGCTTTAAATGCATGTGTGAGCACACAAATAAAGCCCTCTTTTCTGTCCATGCACAGGTAGGACACATCTCAGATGTCACTCCTGAGGCCATAAAAGTTCACGATGACAACAGGAGCATCAACAAGCCTGTAGTTTACAGCATAACAACAGGTACCATTAACAGAAGATTTACAACACACTTATGACATACATCCTATAATCTAAACAATAAATAATAAAGAAATGTTCTCATAATCTGAATGAAGTTTCTGATAATAAAGCATATATTGACATTTTTGTTCCAGTCATTCCAAATGAATATCAGAACAGCTTTGAAATTGACCAAAACAATGGGGTCATTTCTGTGACAACGGCACTAGACAGAGAGGAAACAGAGCAGATTGCTGTTTTCATACAGGTATCAGAAGTTTCTAAAGATATTCACGAAAACCAATAGGCAGATCTTATGAATCTGAAGAGATTTCAGTGCTTTGTTTGTATATATTTTCTAAACGGGGCTTCCTTGTAAAAACAGGCAACTCAGAAGGACAATGCCAGTAAAACGGCTGACGCTGTGGTAGTCCTCACCATCGTGGATGTGACACAATGACAACCCGGCGAAGGGGGTCCATTCTTCACACCTCGCTTAATACAGCTGAGATGATTTGACAGATGCCAGATCTTTTAATCGTGATAACTGATCTCAGGGTAATTTGGTTCTTCAAACAAGTTAGTAGATTTGATTAAAATACCTGGATTAAGTTGTCTGATATTACTGTGTGTTGACATGTTCGTGGGAAAGAGCAGATGAATACTCTAAACCATGATGTAGCAATGCAGTGATTGCCTGGTGGTAAGACAGAAATGTAATGGCAAATTTGTACGGGCTTTGCATTTTATGATGTCAAAAGTACTGTAATATACAATTCATTTAATTTTGAAGTAGATTTGTTATACGTGACAGCATTAATAAACGTTTCTTAATCCATAAGATCCATCTTAACACATAACTGACTGTGTTTAAATGAACTGAGCATCATAAAAGTATTTTAAGTTTTGAGAAGCGAGTCTGCATTTCCTGCGACGCATAAAAGCTCATCGTTCAAATGAATGCAAGACTCAGACAAATTGTATGTGTGTATGACTACAATAAAAGTATGAGATCACATTCTTTCACAAATATTGTCGCAATGAGCAACACTGGTCTTGTCTGTTATTATACTGTAGATTTACACAACATTTTAACCATTTTCAAAATCATTTCAAAATGAAGACTTAATAAGTTACTCTTGTAAGAAAGTAGCAGTTGGCTGGGGGAGACTTTCGCTATCACCTTCACTTTAAAATGATCTAATCCTGTTTATATGGAATGAGCTGCTGTTTGAACTAACAGACCTGCTGCTATGACAGCAACTCCAGGATGAGCTTTGAAGAACCTAACAATCATGTCAAATTAACTTATAAAATCCAGCTAATTGAGTAATCCACATACAAAGAACGGACCCCAGAGCCTACTGAAATTCAGAAAGGAGAGGTGTGCGTAATCACAGCCACAGACTCTGGCATTGTAGAAAACAGAACTGGAGAAAACATGAACAGTTCAGCTTCAAAGAGGTGGGAGAATTTTACAAGAGCTGTCACTGATGCTTTGAGCATCTATCCACATATAATATTTTTTATAGGCATTTTAATGTTAATTTTCAGATTGTATTCACCTTACACAAAAATTCTGTGTTAGGATGAGACTCTACTAGTAATTGAGGAGCTAGATCAGGAGAGACATGTGATACATGAGATAATGTACGCTATAGATCATTTCCATTTATTTGCATTATTGCATGTGACTAATAATTTTCTTGACTTGCAATTTAGTGATTGTAATGACTGGAACATTCTTAGTCTCCACAACAGACGGCGTCCCCTCAGACTGTTCACAGCAAGTGTGCCGCACAAGTCTTGAAAAGTGAAGCCAAAATGTTTAGATCGCCAACCAAAGATGGCTTTTGTCATTGTTCAAGTGTTTTTTAAGTTCGGTTTTAGTTAGTTATGTGATGCTATAAAAATGGCAGTGTGACGTCATGACTGACAGATGAGATTGACAGATTCTCTGAGTAAACTGAGGCACCAACAGACTTTTTCAGGATCTTCAAGAAGAGATTGTGGTTTTATGTACCTTATTTTAACAAGCCTCTGGTACGACAGTAAGCAGACAAAAATGGGAGCAGTCAGGCTAAAGGCGTGTGCTTGCATTCGTCTCTGCGGGAGTGTGGGTGGGACTCGGCTCCACTTTGCTCGCTTCTGCACAGACTTTGGTCCCAGATCAGCACAATATGTCTGCATCCTATTGAGAAGGGTATAACTGCAGCCTGGAGACCTCCAAATGGGGGCGGGAACTCCAAAACGGGGTGGGAGCTCCAAAATAGGGCGTGGCTTCTTCCCACTGACAGACAGGCACATGACACGCATGTGCAAATTTTCCCCCCAAACCACTTCAGCGCAAACTCCGCCTCACAGCTGATTCTAAAGGTTTTATTGGTTGTGTCAATCACAGTGTTGATTTCCTACACTATGCTACAAACAATGCTAACCCCTAAACCTACCCCACACCTGACCCTAACCTTAGCCAGTGAAATTGACTGCACGGTGGGATTGGCACTGAATAGCGTGGTAGATAAACAGTTAATAAAATTATGCGATATAAGATTGCCGGGCCATTCCATAACTCCCCAACCGGACCTCACCAGACAATGGGACATTTTTAGTTAAACCCAGCATCACTACTGCCTCCTACCCTGCGAATTTCAAGTCCTGGGATGCCTCCGTTTCTTAAAACAAAGCGATAGGGTAAAACCTTTCCCCTGTGCTGTGCTGCGCTGCGACAGCTTGCGGGTGATTACCGTTTATATCATTAAACAGAGGTTCTAACTCCAGTCTGAACACCACTGGCCATGAGCTTTGGGCTCTGCTCTCACTGAGCATATTTATTTATGTAGCATATTTAGCTTTATTTTAAAACAAATAGAAACAATGTTTAATTTATAAAGTTTTATTTTGAAACGTAAGTCAATAACAATTGGCTAAAGCCAGAGCCAATGGTGAAAGTCTTTGACGAGACTCTGCCCCATTTTGGGGGTTCTGCCCACTTTTGAAGTTCCTGCCTCCATTTGGAGATCTCCGGTCTGCAGTTATATATACCTGGTCCTATTGGGTTGCTGGCAGCTTCACTTTTTCTCAGTGGAAGAGAGTGAAGGTGTATCGTCCATCTTTTTTTACAGTCTATGGTTCACAGATTGCTCACTATCTTGGAAGCTATTCTATTCTGTAACATCCACATGTGTTTGCATAATCAAATGCAGTATACTTTCCCAGGAAAAACCAAACATTTGTATAAATGCGTTAGATAATGTGTAAAACCCAAAGCATTGTTTGTGCTTAATGAGGCATTCTCACAGAATGTGTTCTTGCATTTAAAATGTTTTTTAAACCCGTTGATTTGGATATGTATATGTATGTATGTTTGTATGTGTGCGTTATCTATATATGCATATATACGCATGTAAGCACACGTGTGTGTGTGTTGTATGTATATTTATACCAATATGGCAAAAAAATATATTTTTTGTGGTCAAAATATTTTTGAAATATATGCTAAATATATGTATACAGTGAAGCTCGACGATATAAATACAGTGAAGCTCGACGAAATATATTTTGCATCAATCATCGTATACTAAAAAATATTTCTAAATGTATTTCTGTGGCAAGAAAATGCACTTTGAATACTGAAATATACAGAGATCAAAATATATTCATATTGGGCAAAAATATATATTGGTAGAAATATTTTTACATAAATATATTTTAGCAAATATATTTTTTATTATCATACAAACTCGAGTGTTAAGAGCCCGACTAAAGTAAACACTGACCTCCATCATGGTAACATCAAACTTTATTATTTTCAGTAAAAATCTAAACCTGTTAATTCTCAGTAAGAACTTTTGTATGAAAGAAATCAGGTTAATCTTGTTTATGGAGTTGTTTAATAATCCTCTATCATATGACCTTTTGTTTTACCATTTTATTTTAAAGTGAAGGTATCTCATCAGAGTAATTCAAGCAATCTGTTTTGTAAAACATTTAATGAACTTTTTATTTATTTATTTATTTATTTATTGCATATGATTTAAATTAGGATATTTTACTTTTATTTTATATTTTTTTGTTTTGTTATTGTTTTTTTAACCATACTTTTTTTAAAGTGTATTCAAAAAATGGCCAAAAAAAAAAAGTAGAAAATGTATGTACGTAAATATATTTTTAAAAATATTTAACTAATATATTTTTTGGCCATTCTTTGTATATTTTGAAATATATTTGAAAATATATATTTTTTGCTTTATGGGTACGCACAGCGCGCACCTGCTTGTACATCGCCTGACTAAACCGGAGTTATTTTAAACGTTCAAATACACAGTTATGTGTCAAAATGCTTGTCTACTAGTCGACACAATCATTTGAGTCTTAAAAATGAGCGTAGTTAAAGATAAAGCATGTAGTATTAGGCTATGAGATCTTGTCATTATATGATAAGATTTTAAAGGGATAGTTCACCCAAAAATAAATAATTGTTTACTTGTCTTCAGTAAGTTTGTTTTTACTAAGCTTCCATCATCAAAAATCTTGTATAGGGGAACACGAAGAAAGAACTTCATGCCAATTCATACAGATTAGATACACAAGGATACAGTAATGTGTTGTTAACCTTAACTTACAAACATAAGTTAGCTAGCTGTCAGCCAACATTATTGCTCAAGGGTGGCACATAAACCACTCAAATAATAAGGTTCCTAAACACCCTTGGTAAATAAAAAGATATTAAACTTGTACAGTAATTCATTATACAGGTTACAGAGTGAAACTCTCACTGACACACCATTATCATATTATTCACAAACACACAGTCTGAATGAAATCAAATAAGGAGCAGACAATTAGTGCAGTGATCAGGTTAGTTTGACAATAGGTTGTTTAAGATGGAGATGAACAACATGTCCGGTCGGATCCAAACGCATAGCTTTATTAAACACAGACATGGTCAAATACAGGCAGGGTTGAACAGTGGCAAACGAGTATGTGAGGACAAGACACAAGAGGAGTCTGTTAAACAGGTGAGGGTCGATCAGTGACGAACATAATCCAAGGGGTGAGGTAAACGGGTGTTCCAAATAAACAGGCTAGAGTTCATACAAGGGGAGAACAGGGGAGTCCGAAACAACAAGGCAAACAGACAGGAGTGACAAAACCAGAACATGAGAAATAACTTGACATGGAAATTAGGGAAGGGCTCCGTAATTGTGGCTAACACTAGGTGAGTGCTAAACGTTCAACAATACTCAGCAATAGGAGAAGTCCAAGGCTTATATAGTGTGTCTGATTGGTTGCAGCTGTGTGTGGGTCATCAGTGCAATGGATGATGGGAAATGTAGTCTGGGGTGTGGTGCAACTGTAAGCCCTTTGGGTCAGGCGAGGGGAGGGGCGATAATAGTAGCACCCGTAGTAGCTTCCTCACGTCTCATTAAGGGGAAAAAGACAAACACCTGTGCCGTATTTCTAATGGAGGTGATAAAGGTATGAGGCTTGCTGTTGTTTGAGGCTGGTTGTATGTGCGGGCTGATGAGCTTCTTGCCGAGGCTACCGTGCCGGGACGTGGGCTGGATGTTTTCTCCGCGACATGTGTGAAGCGATTGGGAGGGATAGTTGGTAGTTTTGGAGTTTCTCTAACTAAAGTTCGGGGGCCGCCGGTTGTTTTCCCAAACGCTGTACCCCACGTCCGGTAGCGGGTAAGAGGGCCAGCAGTCCATTATTTGTGTTTATGGTTATTAGTGTTTGTATCTAGTAAGTGTTTTCTTTGCCGGGGAATCCTGGTTTAGTGCGAATGATTAATTATTACCGGTTCCCCGGCACTTGTATTTGTGAGTGTGTGTGTGCAGGGGGTATTAGGGCAGGTTATAATCATTCATGTGTTAATTTTCATACAGTTTTATACTGATGACGGCTAAGTAGTTAGCCAGAGTGGTTTTGGCATACATTGAGTGATTTCTTTGGTGTGTATAGATGTGTATAATATAATTGATGCACTGATAGATTTTTGTACCTCTGGTGTTTGCTGTGTAATGAAATTGTGTATAATTGGTGGGCACATGAACTAATTTTAAGATGTTGAAGCCCTCTGCTAAATACCTCCCTGTTCGTTGCCTGCATAATGTTTTAGGTAGTTTGTGATCTGCCAAATACATTAGTAATTGAAGTATTCCGGTGACCGGCACTTTAACCTGTTGCTTTACCCTCTTGAGGTTTTAATGTCTGTATTATTGTACATGAATAAAAGTGTCATATTTGGATTTATTCAGATTGTGTGCTTGAGTCTCCTCAACTATTAATGCCCAAATAAATTGATCTTGTCCAGTTAAGAACCTTTTGGTTTCTTTATTTTCTGTTTTGGGAGGGTTACACAACAATATGTGTAATGTGAAATGGCAAGGCAACCTCTGGTTGTCCGAACTCAACTGGTTTTGGGAGGGAACACAAAAATCTTGACCCACTCTGATTTTTTTCCCCACCACCATGTTCCTTCCAGGGCTCAGTAGATTCTTTATCATGTGCTTCTCTAGCAAGACTCTGATAACATTAATATCACAGCCTAATAACAGAGCAGTGTTATCAGACAAAATGTAAATGCAGCACAAAACTGACTAATCACCAAGCAACAATGAGAAAAAGTAGCCGCGTTATACCTATGACCTCATGTTCATCACTTGCAGCTAGTTGCTCATTCTAGTGTTTGTCACTAGGTGTAATTACCGGAGCCTTATTCTTGCAGCCTACAGCACTTAACCATTTCAAAATGGTATTATTTACCACACTGGGGCTAATTGCCCTTCTTCAAAAAGAAAGCAAAGTCAAGAAGACCAACTCAGGTCAAGATGAAGTGGAGCAGACTGATATACCACCCGTGGGTAGTACTGATGGTAAATAACATGTAAAGTTTATGAGAATATTTTACTACATAATTCTCAGTCGTGACACAGGAGATTTACGTTTACATTTAGTCATTTAGCAGACTTACAGTTGTCATTTAGAAGACTTACAAGTGACTTACAAACAAGGACAACAGAAGCAATCAAAACCAACGGAAGTTTTTTTTTTTTTAAATACATAATTTAAATATATTTTACATGAGATGTCAGCATCCTTTCTCACACAATATTAAATTTCAATCAACGTTTGGATGACCTAATTAACTAATATTCACACTCCGCAACTCTGTGGAACTGAAATCTTGAGGTCAGTGCCCCACAAAATCATGTCATAATTGAAAGCAAGTTTAATTGTAGTAATATGAGGAACAATAATATGGCTATGCAATACTTAATTGTTTGAATAAAACAATCTAAAAGCTCATATCAATTTCCTCTGTAGATCGAGAAATCCACAATGACAGGAGTGAAGATTCATCACTGGAGGAACCTGTCACCTTGAAGTTGAGGCTGTTTTGAGGATGACTACACAGGAACCTTTTACCAGTGGCCCTGAAAATCTCTCCACTGCAGGAGACACGATCACCGGTGACCCCGAATTCCTCACTGCTACAGAGGTTTCTGTCACCAGTGAACCTGAAGCCTGGAGCAGAGGAGCCCATTACCTGGGGCTTTCCCTAGTGATCTGATACCTGCACCACAGATGAATGCCACATGAAGAATGCTGTACCAACATCAGATGTTCAACTACACTGATTTTTTTATTGTAAAACAATTTCCTGGACTGCTGATGATGAGTTTTGTTTCTTAAATCCATGGAAAGAAGCAGCAATCACTTAAATATCAGGTATAATTTACTTGTTTCACTTTTTGAACAGAATTCAGAAAACAGTTTTGAGGAATGACACAAAGTCTGTTCACATCTCTATGGTTAGATCAGTGTAGTCAATAATGTGCTTTCGACCTTCATTATGTATGTTTTGATGATACTGTGTTGTAAATAAAATACAAATAGTTTAAAACTCCATTCTTTGAATCTCTCATTGTTTCTACCTGACAGTCTGAGTCTCATTGATGGGCCATTAGAGGAGGGCCTTTTGTCTCTCAGGTGTGAATCACTGAATATTCATGGTCGTTCTCACTCCCTCGCATATTCCCTTTTGATCACAAAACACGTCTTAGAAAATTTAAATCAATATACTGTTCTCTGTAAACGAGTGAATGCGATGATTTTCACATCATGTTGTAGAAAAAACTCTAGACTACCACATCCAGTTCTCAAAAGTCTTGTGAACAAATGTTCTGTATGTGTTTCATGGTCTTATTTCAGTGACTTAAAAATTTTAGTTTTTCACTAACCATGCATAAACGTTGTTTTCTCAAAAACACAAACATGTACATTCATGTTGCTTGCATATTATTGTAGCCCAGTTTGTGCTGATTACAATGTAATCAGACTTTAGCCATTAATATATTTTTTAGATACTGAAAACTTCTCCAGGGTGCCAAAACACCCTCAGACCCCAGAGGGTTAAAACCTGGAATGCACTGTGGTCCCTGAAGATCACATGGCAGTAAACAACCACCTCAAAAGTCAAATTCTAGCAAAAGCACATTACATTAAGTACATTACTTCAGCAAATGATTACTTTCTTCATATAAATAACAACTTGCATTCATGAGACAGTAAGTTTTATGTTTAAGGACTGTTCATTTAAAACAAACACGTATGGCCCATTGTTCAAATAAAACTACAGCCGAAAACATTGTCAGTGTTCGTTGACAGATTTTAAGGAAGGATAGTGAAAACACAGGAGTGTCATCAGATATTCCTCTTACGTCTTAAGTCCCAGGCTTAGCGGTTGATGAGCTGTTGCATTATTTACTGAGTGATGCTTCTTTCCCTTTGTCTTACAGAATTATTGTAGACACACAATAAAGCATAGTGGTCCAGTAGCCTCTGAATTTAAGCATAAACAATATTACAGGGATCATTTTAAAGTTGTAGACCCTGTAGAGCAGGTGTGCTCAAACTAGGTTCTGGCGGGCTGGTGTCCTGCAGCGTTTTGATCCAACTAAGAGCTTGATTAGCTGGTTCAGGTGTGTCTAATTAGGGTTGGAGCTAAACTCTGCAGGACACTGGCCCTCCAAGACTGAGTTTGGCCACCCCTGCTGTAGAGTATGTTCAGTATGTAAATTAAAAAAAAATGCTCATATTTGTAAAAGTGCTTAGCGTTATGTCAGGGTCTGAGCAGACGTACACACTTTTTCTTGCTAGAGTACTGCAGGTTTTTGAAAATGTAAACTGTTCTTGCTCACTGTTCACTGTTCTAAATTAAAGGATTTGATAGCGATGGTGATCTTTTGTATGTTAATGACATTAAGTAGGACTCGTTTACAAGGCAAAGAGCTGATTCAAAGATTTCACATCTAAAAGAGCCGCATATGTCATTTTCTGTATGTACGTTCATTTTATGAATCACACGTTTACATATTTGAGAGATTTTAGGCAGTATATATTATAAATGAGGCCCGATGTCTGCTAAGATTGCTGCCACTCATTATGGGGCATTTGCTGCCTGCAGATGAACCGGTGTGGCTTATGATTTTAGACTTGAAAGATATTGTGGAATGGGTTGCATATTCGGTTCACACAGATGAGGCCATTGCATATTTGGAAAGCAAGACCTCTGAACACCATCAGAAATATCAGGAGCTGTTTCCATTTAAACAACTGCTTCCAAAGCATCACTTCTTAAAGCACTATCCAGAAATGATTCGCTGCTTTGGTACTTTAGTATTTCTTTGGACATTACGCTTTGAAGCTAAACATAGCTACTTCAGACAAGTAGTTATGCACACAAATTGCTTTAAGAACATAACACTAACTTTGGCAAGTAAACACCAAGTGATGGTTGGATGTAACCTCCACATACCCAGTCCTGAAAAGACCACCTTACAGGTCACAAGTGTCTTTGTCATCTCTGATGAGGTCATGAAAGAGGATGTTATACGTTGCCCTAATTGTAGTCATCCTGGTATCACCACTGTTAGTGTTGCTCAGAATGATTCTTATGATGGCATTATGTTTTGAAACGGCATGATAATTGCCTGTGGGTCTCTTTGTGGTCTTCTAGAATTGGCAGAAATTACTCAGATTTGTATAATCTAAGGCAACCTGACTTTCATTGCCAAAGAATGTGTTCATGGTATCGAGTGCACTTAAAGGCCTTTAAATTGGTAACAGCTCTTGAAATTTGCTTAATTCCCCACAATGAGTTGAAAGACCCATACCCTCTTACTGGTTATATGGTTGGAGGTGTCCGAATGATTACCCTAAAAAGACGCATACTAATAGATGAGGTGTAATAACCAGCCACTGAAGTCCTGTGGGACATAGTGATGTATTATACTGACAGCACTACTGTTATACCGTGTATGCAATACTTACAAAGATCTACTACTAGTAGGTCTTTGTGCAGTTGATTATAGTACACAATGTTGAATGTTAAAAAAATAAATAAATAAACAAAATGAAATAAAATCTACTCCTGGGAAATTAATATGAAAAGAAAACCTTATTCTGAGAATTGAATATATATATTATATTTAATTGTAAACATCTGTTTAATGTATAATAGTTACATTTGAATGTACACATGAATGTCATGTTTTTTTCTTTCTCTTAGATTGTCACCGTGGCTCAGACACGCAAGATACGACCTAAAGTACTTTTTGGCAAAAATGATACACATAGCATAGTTCATAATACAGGCAAATGTGGCCCAAATCTGATTTTTTTGCTCATATATGACTCAGATCTGTTTTTGTCATGACTGTGTGTACAGCACAAACTGCATAGAATCTGATCTTTTCAATTCCGATTTGTGCCACTTCCATGTGTGGTACTAAATCTGATACAAATCAGATGTTTTGCAATGCAACCACTGTGTGAACAGTCATGTCGGATTTCATGCAACTTTCACGTCACTCTACATCAGCATTCATCATAATTCCACACAGATGGGAGATACTTAAAAGATTTTACATGCCCAAGACAGTTGCAAAAGGTAATCAGTGGAAGTGTGATGTGTCAGAGCTCGCAAGTATTACAGTGACAACTCTATATATACGCAAAACTTGAGGGCTCATATCATCAAAACTCTGCTTGTCTTTATTTTTCATATTGCCTGTGCATAATTTCCCTGGCTGCTGTAGCAGATCACACTACAGTGCCCTCCACTAATATTGGCACCCTTGGTAAATATGAACAAAGACGGCTATGAAAATAAATCTGCTTTGTTTATCTTTATGATCTTACATTCAGAAAATTCACAAAATGCTAACCTTTCATTGAGGTAAAACAATTAAAAGTGGGGGGAAACTTACGTTATGAAATAAATGTTTTTCTCATATGCATGTTGGGCACAATTATTGGCACCCTTAGAAATTATAATGAGTAAAATATCTCTGAAGTATACTCCCATTCATATTTGCATTTATTTAGCACACTAGAATGACTAGGAGTATGATATTGTCCGGCAATAACTTCCTGTTTCACAGGATTATAAATATGAGGAGCACAAAGGCCAAATTTCCTTAATCATCCATCACAAGGAATAAAACCAAATAATATAGTTCTGATGTGCAGAACAAGACTGTTGAGCTTCACAAAATAGAAAATGGCTGTAAGAAAAGAGCTAAAGGATTGAAAATCCCAATTTCCATCATTAGGACAATAATTAAGAATTCCAATCAACTAAAGATGTTACAAATCTGCCTGGAAAAGGATGTGTGTCTATATCGTCCTAATGCATGGTGAGGAGGAGAGTTTAAGTGTCCAAAGACTCTCCAAGGATCACAGTAGGAGAATTGCAGAGATTAGTTGAGTCTTGGGGCCAAAAAACAGCCCCTGCGTCACCACATGTTGTTCAGGAAGGGTTTTAACACAACACAACATCTCAATCGCTCAGTCGGAGATATTCTTGTCTAACGTACATCCCTGTTCTGGCATCGAAACAAAAGAGGTTGGACTGTTACAGCTGATCTGAGGTAAGATGCTCATGTCAATCAACTATCGTGGGTGCGGCCTCTGTTGGTGTGACACCACACCAGGCATCTGGAGAATGGCTCGATTTGAAAATGGGGATATTATTTTTACAGATTAATTAAAATCACTGCATGGGTTTTTATCATTATAAGGTAGATTTGTACGTACAGAACACTACTTGAATAGCATTATCATTGGATACATTTTTATTTTTATACTTAAAAACATACTTAAAATTATTGCTTTCACTTTTACTTAAAGTTCACGCACATACAGGGGTTGGACAGTGAAACTGAAACACCTGGGTTTAGACCACAATTAGTATGCCGTTTGGCCTCCTTTTGCAGCCAATACAGCATTATTTCATCTTGGGAATGACAAATACAAGTCCTGCACAGTAGCCAGAAGGATTTTGAGCCATTCCTTTCGCAGAACAGTGGCCAGGTCACTATGTGATGTTGGTGTATGAAAACATTTCCTGACTCGCTCCTCCAAAACACCCCAAAGTGGCTCAATAATATTCAGATCTGGTGACTGTGCAGGCCATGGGAGATGTTTAACTTTACTTTCATGTTCATCAAATCACTCTTGTCACCAGTCTTGCTGTGTGTATTGGTGCATTATCATCCTAATACACGGCACCACCTTCAGGGTACAATGTTTGAGCAATTGGGTGCATAAAGTCAACCTTCACACTCTGCTCTTATTGGTGGAATGTGCGATCAGTAAAGACTGGCCACCAGGCTGCATAAATATAGCCATGAAACCTCCAACACTATATTGGCCAGTGTTTCAGTTTCATTGTCCAACCCCTGTATATGCCCGCTTTATTAGGCCATAGCCTATTAAAGCTCTGTATCGTATTCAAACCCAAAATGAAACTACCAGTGATGAAACTATGATCCGCATCAAGTTAAGCAGCGGCAGCTTTTAGTAACACCAGCCATAATATCCAAATAACCAGCTGCTGTGATGTCTGTTAACCAAAGATTAGATTTAGATTTTAGATTTTTAATTTAGCTAAAATTTAAATTTACATTTTCAGCACAGGTAGGTATATGACAGTTATTATAATGGGTTTTCTGTTGTAAGTTCACTTAAATTACAAGTCTAATACATGTTAAATTAAAAGCTCTCAATTATACTGTAATGGTGAATGGCTATAGTCAAATGTAAAATATTACGAAAAAAATTCATAGAGACTTTGGTCTCAGTTGGTATCAGTCATACTTGCCTTCAGTAATAAAAAAAAATCCTGGCATTAAACAATTATCAAAAAATATACATCCTTTATGTTGTTTCTACATTAATATGAAGATTGAATGTGAAATCATTGCAATGTAAAAGTATAATCAAAAAATTGTAATGTTAGGTAGGATTAATTTTAATTATTAAAATTAATTTCAGAAAAAAATGTGATTAATTAAAAAAAAAATTTAATCGATTGACACCACTATCCCAAATATTAACATAAATCACTGCAGACACAATAACAGCAATCACTGCATACAGATATTTTGGCTTTGCAAAACTCTGCAAAAACACTTTGAGTGACTGATCTTTAAACATTTGTAAAGTGTAGCAGCTATTCTCATTTTCAGACACCATTCGTTCAATCTTCATCAGGAGTTTGGTGACCTGCTCTCTGTTGTTCAGATCTTTGTTGTTCAGCAGGTGAAATCTTCCTCCACACAGCTCTGTTAGTCTTGACAACTCTGTGTTTTCTCTTATTAGTTGTTCAGGTGATTCATTTTGAAGCTCGTCTCCATGTGTGAAGAGGACAAAAGTGTGTTTCATGGCCTTCTCTCCAAACATCTTCTTGAAGAAGAACATGATGTCTGCATCTTGCTGAGTGAAAGTGTGTAAAGGAAGAACCAGAAGGATCGCGTATATTCCTGGAGAGCACATGTTCAGTCCTCTCTTCAACTCCACACTCAGATCAATGTCATTTGAATTAAAGAAGTTTGGAGTGTCAATTACTGTAACTCTTCTGTTGGCCACTTCTGCCGTGTGTTTTTGGCATCTGTCAGTAATGGAGGTCAGGCTCCGACCACACTGAAACACATTTAGACCCAGTATAGTGTTTCCAGAAGCACTTACTCCTGAACCGGTTTTTCCGATCAGCAGAAGATTAAGATCACAGGTGTTTGAAGACAGATTGATAGTTCGCTCCATCACTGAAAAACACCAGAAATATTGTCCACATATTTAAATGTGATTTAAAATATGATTTTTTTTTTCTAATGGATACATATTGCTACATATTTTACTCCTAAAACAGCTTTAAACAGCAACAGCAAAATATTCAGCAAAGACTGCAGTTCAGATCAGCTTGTCGTCACGCTGCGGTGCATACTTGCAATACCTTGATTATGATTTAACAATAGTTGCCATATAATAATTAACTTATGATGTATCCTATGTGTATTCAGAAGCATCTCCTTACCCTTAAGTTGTTGGTCCAAATCTTTGCAGCAAATTATGCTCGGGTTTCTGTGATCACAGCACAGAGTGACAAGCAGTACAATGATGTTGTAAAATTCACACAGGCAAAACGTCTTTGTGTACTTTCACTTTTGATTGACCCGCCCCTCTTCTGAACACATTGTTACGTATCTGTTTTTAAGGGATACTGTGGCATACTTTTTCGTATTTCTTCATAAATGCAGAAATCTACATTTACATCAGGCCAGAATGTAGTGGCTCTTGAAGGGAGAGAGAGAGATTTACCACTGGCAATTATTCTATTTGTGATGTCTTTGAATGACATCTTAAGTACATGAATACATGAATGTTCACTGTTATTTAACAATTATACAACATCTGCTGTGTCATTTCAAAAAAGCTCTTTGCATTCCAGTTTCCTTTAAGCAACTTCTTCCTCTGGTGGGTGGAGCTGATGGCATCCTAAGACATTATAAATATACAATTGTTCAGAAAAGTGAAACTAAACTGTACAGTTCACGTGTCTGAAGATCAGCATTGCAGTGAGTATTTTTACATCCTTAAAATTGGTTGTAACTATTGTATATTTTAACAGCAGATACAACAATATAGTTTGACATCACTTTCTAGACAGTGTGTTAC